>MU183091.1:103792-135200 GCA_016904865.1 Pissodes strobi | reverse complement strand
ATTGTTTCTAATGTCTGTATTCAAAAAATAATTAGTCAAGCGGTAAATCGATCATAGAATGACAAGGATTAATCTTTGTTATTAGGTTTGCTTGCAAGATGGTAAAAATCTTCTTTTTAAGGACGTATCAACACAGTAACAAGCGTATTTAGTAGAAATTTATATGAATTAACCTAATTTAATTCAATAATGAAATAAACTTGTAACTGAAATCTCTGAAATTGTGAGTTTCTGACATTTCCATACATTTTATATTTAACAACAATAAAAGATTAAAATTCCCATATATACGACCTGTATAACTAAGAACAATTCTCTAGAACTGGCATCACTGACTCACAACGAGTGGCCGAGACTTACAAGAAATAGGGGATAACCTTAGCCAAATAACATAGGGGATGCCTAAACCGTGATTAATTGGCACCATTACATGGCGCCCAACCATGGCCGCAAATATATATGAAAAATTTAAAAAAGGACAATAAATAAGCAAAAAAATGCTTAACAAAGGAATCGCCGAAGTCATCCTAATAAAATTACTTTAGTGAAGTTTCTTGCAACAGCAATATAATGTAATTTAATATTGAGTATTCGGCAAGTAAATACTAAATCTAAAACCTGCAGGCATTTTTTTCACTGTGGCTTTTACACCAATAAGTAGAACACAGAATTATTTTTATTCCGTAAAATTTTTTATTCCCTTTCAAACTTTGTTTGAGGAAAAAATAGTGTATTTCACACATTTTCGCGATTGCTCCTTAAATATATATTACGCTTCCCCTTTATTTTATTCTCTAAGGGAATAACACTTAAATGGGAGTAGTGACGGCCTGACTGCAACAACGACCGATACCTTATAAGTTTGGCCGCCAAGAGTCACATAGCTACAATATGAATCAAACATGTTTACTGTTTGAACTTGTGTATGGAAATTAAGTATTTCCTTTTTAATGTTGGATAAAAACCTTGATATGAAATAATGATGTATATTCCATCTAACCTGCACAGATCCTTTGATTCATGATTTATATAATATAAATAAAATAATTTATTAAGTTATAGATGTCGATGTCGATCCTTCTATTGCCCCTATTCGAACCAGTTCTATAGATATTTCTTCTTTTTGCTATTAGAGCAACATAGAAAGAAAGTGGGTTAATAGGAATTTGTACAATTTACTCAATGCAGCTCAAATCCCAATATTTGGTAAACGAAAAATATTAAATGTTGAGGACCTTTTTGTAAACCTGAAAAGTTTCAATTAAATGAAAAAAATAAAGCAAATCGAAAAGTTACTAGGATTGCCCTAATAAACACAGACTCACACTGATAAACTGAGACTTTCAGAAAATACAAAGACACAGCTAATTTTTCTCGCTTTACAGCTCAGCCTCAACATAAAACAAACTCATTTATAAATTGAGAAATCGACCATTTATTTTAATGTGCTTATGCGATGCAATGTCTATGCTATGCTTATGTTATGCCAATCTGTACCTAAATCCAGCTTGACAGCTGTATAACATTTTTTACATTGAGTTCACTAAACACAGCCATGCTTAGAGGCAAAGCAAGTGTGTCTTCAGTACTGTTCAGTGCGACTGAGTACATTAGTAGAATGCTACTTATAACTTATTTTGACTTGTTTGGGCACCTCAGGGTTACAAGCTGAAATTTTCACAAACTGAAGGTTTTATTTTATTAATTCAAAATCCGAAGGTAATAAAAAATCATAACGGGCAAGAGGGCAGTATACCTAAAAACCGAGATTATTATATGAACGTGTAGGAAATTAAATTATGAATATTTTCATATAAAATTCATCTACATTTTTGTACGAATTATATTTTTTATCATTGCTTGAAATATGCAGATTACATTGGCCCTTATGGCAAAATAAATAAAAAAATTGAAATATTTCCCTTCGAACCTGAAACTGATTGAAATATACTTATTTTTGTATTCACCTCGCATTCTCTCCGAAATGAATATTCAGAATAGAATAACTCAAAATGTAAAAAAATCTTTATAATATCAAAATATATTTATCTTCAGTGTCTGTACGTTCTTGAGGAATAGACATAATGACTTCAATATTGCCTTCCAGTAATATTTTTCCATGATCCTATTTAATTTCTTCTACGTCTACAAGCTTGCTTCCATACAATCTAATAAAAAATAATTTGATTAAGTTTTATTATTGCAACACGTTTTCTTATGATTGAACCCCAATTAAGTAAAAAAAAATGAACCTAGCCCCGGAGAGACGTATTGCAAAGCCCGGCTCCTGTCGTGGGGTCGTTTGAGCGCCACCCGTTCTAGCCAGCTAAACGGAAAAAGCTCGGCTGGTGTTGTACCGAGTGGCTAGTTTCTCTCATAAAATTAACCGGTTCCTAATTTCGAACTATCAAAAAAAAATGAGAATAATTATGGCACTATAATCAACCAACTTAACCTATCAAGAAAACATAATCTAAAAATTTAATGGACACTATATTTGCTACTAAATCATTTTTTTTGCAAACACAGCAACAATCTATCTGGAGAAAATGGTTATATTAAAAATGTGGTTGAGTAGACAAAAGAATGCTAAATGACTTTAAGTAATTAATAAAATAAACAGAGTACAATATGAAGATTGTACGTACAGAGACCAATTCAGTTGGAAAACCTCGGTTCTATATGCCTTATCACTAAATGCAATAAACACTACTTATCAAAGTGATCACTTGACGCAGACTAAGCTTCTTACAACTAGGTATGCGTGCGCTAATAGCTGTACTGATGGTGATAATATGCCGCAATGAGCGGACACAATGATTAGATCAAAAAGACTGGAGAAGTTAATAAAAGCACCAGATCAGATTAAAACTATGGTTAGCTTGATTCATATGATAAAAAGATAAAATTCAGAGCGGTTATATCTGTCGACTAATTAATGAAAATAATGGAGTTATCCAGCCAGCGCTTGACGTTTAAAATGAGAAAACAACTCAAAGCAATTAGATTAACTGGTCCGATAAACCAGTTCATACCTCAATTCAATGTTTGATTTATATCAATAAAAGCAAACGAAGAGTAAACATAAGAAACAGTGAAACACAAAACGTATACCCAAATCCCGTCGTCGAACTCTGTCGATGGCCTCTAGTGCGGGAACCACAAGTTAAGGCCCTTCGTCAGCCTTCCAGGGTAAAAAAGTTGTGGACCTGCTTCCGGCCTTTCAGAGAAAAAGTTGCAGTCCTTTAATTAAAGTTCTGGCCCAGCAGAAGAAATTGGTTCATCAAGTAAACTTCTGGCCCAGCAGAAGAGCCCTGAAATAATCCAGTACGCATTAAATGAAGTCCCCTTACTTTAATAAAAATCATAGACCCCCTTACTTTAATAAAAATATCATAGACCCCCTCCCTCTTTGCATAAATACATCTTCTTTATAAAACAAATTTTCCCAGACAACAAAAACCCATGGACTTACAGTGCAATAAAGCAAATAAAAGAGATATTAAGGTTCCGGCAACTTGAATATAAAAAGATAGATATGAATCACCCCTAAAAGAATATATAAACTTCCCCATATGATCAAAATTAAAGTTGCATGAAAATAAAAATTCGGATCAGATAAAATGGAGTAGATAAGATAACACATGGGAAAAGCAAATGGCGTTATGTGCACAAAAAAAAAATAAAAGGTAGATAAGCAATCAATTTCATTAATTTGGGCAAAGATGGTAGCGATATTTACCTCACACTCGGACTTGAGGGTGTATTAGAGGAGATTCGACGGTCTCGGTCTTATGGGACGAACGTGGAAGCCGCTATAAATAATGGAAATAAAACATTTTGCAAAATGGCGGTCACGTGCTTCATAGGCCACAGAAAAAGGAATCCAAAAAAAATGCTTACCTAGTACAGCATGTAGGGCCCGAAAAATTGGTCGTGTTAAAACACAAACAGAAACCACACAGTAAATCCCCTAGCAAACGGGTTGTATTATATCACAATACTCAAAACGTGTAGTTTCTCGCTATACTGGCAAACGTTCCCCAGGCGACCAAACTAGAAAAGACCTCTCCAACGTTCCGTCTTCCGTCAATTTGCCTTCGAAATTAAATACACAAGTAGTAATGGACTGAAAACTTGACGAGTGATTCGATACAAGGAATAATTCTAAGAAAATAAACGCCTTAATTCTCGCCTATTATGATGATAAATGACAGCGGAAGCCACGAATAGTGAGCTAAAATTACATTCTTCCAGAAAGGCTAAGAAATGCTCTAACAGGAATAATAAACCTTCAAAAATCTAAATCGAGAATGAAAAACGCGCGATACATAGCCCATCTCTATTATTCCGTGACGAAGGTCACAAAAACTACTACCAAAATATGGATCAACAAGTCAAACGCAGCGTTTTTTTTGCAAGCTAACAGAATTCTTTAGAACTATAAATCGACTAGCTGGCTGTTTACGATAATATAATGCAAATCTAGCCAAGTTATTTTAATAATAAGATACATACATCGCTTATCAACTAAAATAAATAGTCACAACGGATTAAGAATACAAAAATAGCTAACCTATACTTAAAATATAGTTAATTTTACATTGAGAAAAGAGGCAATTTCAAGCGAATTATTAAATTCAGAGTTAATAAACCGATGAGTGCAAAATACAGCATCATTTTTTCCCTAAATGCGGCATATAAATAAAATTTTAGAATTGGCAAAATCGAACTGTTACATTATGTACCTACCTATTTAATCTAATAATAATTTATCATTTTTACATCCATATGCAATAAATACTTTTACATCCGATGGATTTGTTGTCAATTGGTTCGCAATTTGTTTTCTTATCAAAAATATTGGTAAATCCCCCACTATAGTTGCGAACTTGAAATTCGTTTTATGAGAATGCTCGTTCAGAGAAAAAGTCCGTTAACTGTTTTTTTTTAACTGAATACAGAGTGGATAAGTAAATTATTCCACTGTTTTGAATGTAAAAAGGTAACTTATTATTAGATTAAATCGGTACATAATAAAACTTAATTAAATAATATTTTATTAAATTGTATGAAAGCAAAGCTTGTACACGTTGAAGAATTTAAATAGGTTGCATAGGATCATGCAAAAAAATACTGGAAGGCAATATTGAAGTCTGTTGTGTCTATTCCTGAAGAAGATACAGACACTGAAGATAAATAGATTTTGTTATTATAAAAATTTTTTACATTTTCAGCTTTTCTATTCTGAATAAAAACTAGTCTTTTTTTATAGCAGTTGCATTAAGTATAAGATTTTTTTTCTACTTCTTTATTACCTAGCAGCGTATAGGAAAAATAAATTTCAGTATAATCGAATATGTTTTCATTGACTTTATTCAATTAATAATAGCTATTATTATTATTAGTATTCTAACCCGTAATGGTGTAAAAGCACTTATTGTATTGTACAATAGGCGCGAGAGAGAGGGAGCTATGAAGAAAAGTGAGACACGAGAGTACTCGGCAAGCGCGACGCGACGGTCGCGCCTTGAAGAAAACAACTTTTTACATTTAATCCTATTTTTCCATTACCATTTTAAAAAAAGATATTCATGCACCTATGCATTCTAAATACTTAAGGCAAACTTTTTGAAAGGATAAAAATTTTTGATTTGAGCCTTCATTTTGGAGAGAATGCGAGGTGAATACAAAAATGAGCATATTTTACAGATTTTGCCCAGGTTCGAAGGGAGATATTTCAATTTTTTGATTTATTTTGCTGTAAGGGCCAATGTAATCTGCATATTTCAAGAAATGATAAAAAATATAATCCGTACAAAAATGTAGATGACTTTTATATGAAAATATTCATAATTTAATATCTTACACGTTCATATCATAATCTCGATTTTTGGATATACTGCCCTTTTGCACGTTCTGATTTTTATTACCTTCGGATTTTGAATTAACATAATAAAGCCTTCATTCTGTGAACATTTCAGCCTGTAACCCCGAGGTGGCCACAAAAATCATTTATAGAAGGTTTTTACTGCGTTGGGCACTCTACTACGTCTTCTCACAAACGGATCTGCGCCTTTTAGCTAGATAATTTCGAGAAAAGATGTATCTATATAAGGGTGAATTTAAAATTTCTTTATATTAATTGATTAACATCAAGGAATTTTAGATTCAATATAAATCTTTAGAAAGGAATCATCAGTCTAGCCAGGAATACATATTCATGAGTTTTAATTTATGCCCTCTCACAGAAACTAGGAAAGGAAGAGACGATGCTTTTTAGGCGAACATAATTTATTTATACATAAATCTAAATCAGCAATAGAGAGAATCATTTTCTTTCGGGGGAATAATAAGGCATTTCTCGTGCAACGAGGCGGGTATCTCACCATTTCAATTTCTGTCACGTAGCAGCAGCAATGCCTCTGAAATTGAAAAACGAATAAAGTATTTTTCTACGGAATTAAATTAAAGTTAAAGGGAAATTTAGTTAAACTTATAGGCTGAAAACATGAAAAATCGTTTGGGGTAATAATACTTATTTCCAATCGCTATTGGGATCTCGGAAACTGCAAGAGCTAAAGCAAAGTTTACATTGAGAGCAAAGTTATTCGAATATTCGAAAATAAATCTTATGTTACTAATGTCACTTTTTCCATTATTTTAAATCTGACGTTTCGTCTCCAAAACAAGCACCCAGTTAATGAATGAGTATGATTAATATGACCATTTAGTTATTGACTCAAAACGGCACAATGGGTTATTTAAGTCAATTTGCCAGAAATTTTAAAATTAATTAAAATTACACTCCCAAATCTTCACCAAGTTTTGGTTTTGGTTTTGTTCTTGAACGATCCGGCGGCGCCGGTGGTGGCGCACGGCTAAGGCGCGGTGGATCTAGCAGTGCGCACGGTTGCTAAACTTCATACAATTTATGATTATAAAAATAAGTACGTAAAATAAAATAAAAAGATGTTACAATGTTATACTAAAGATAAAAAATATGTTTTTGCAGAAAAATAAGGTTGTGATATGGCTCAGTGGCACTACCTCACAAGCCGCTACTGCATAATAAAAAAACACATTTTTAATAAGTTTTATCTTATTTATCAAAACATCACAAATTAAAAAAGTTTGGAAATATCAATGCTTAGTTATTAATATATTTGTCAGAGGAATAAATTAGATTTAATGCAGCTGGTGATGATTTTAAGTAAGAATAAAATTCTTGGCACGATTTTTTAATATTCACCTTATCATCGTTTTAAGGGCTCAGACCTGTAACTGGTTTTTTTTAGTTATCCACAATTTGTTTATTAAAGAAGAGACTCATTCTGTCTTTTTACTGGTGCATTTGTGCCAGACAGACATTAAATACAATTAATGTACAAAAGTTTTCATGTTTAAGATTGCTGGTGTGAAATTGTTTGAATACTTCCACCCAACCAATAGTGAGAATTCGTCAAATATGTTTCTCTGTCTTTACTGCAATCCATATATATTTTTGCAACCAATACATCCAATGCTTTTTGAACATCTTCTCATGCAGGTACTTTTTTTAATCTGACCGTTTGAATTGTCCTCAGAAAATGCCAATTGTAATCAAACTATTATCTGTCCACACTTGGACTACATAATTGACAATGATATCAGAAGTTTCACCTGGTTGGTCTTGGAGGTCTAAAACTTTTACTTGTACACCTTCGAAAGGTTGAAAAAAGCGCACTAGAATAGGATAATCTTCTTGTTACCGTAGTTTGAAGCGTCGGTACCTACTATGGTAGTTTAAAATGAAGTACCTACTTAGTATTTAAGCAATATATAATTGCCAGCTTGTACAGACAAGGCATACAAACAAGAAACCAATATTTTAGATGTTAGAAAACTAATTTTACAATCTTTACGCCTTGTTCTTAAGGGTTCTAAAATGTGTCCTAGAATCGCTTTTTTAGAATGTTTTACAAATATTACATCATACATAATTATTTAGAGTAGAAATCATCTAACTCACCGTGTATGTGTGTTATAAACATGATTAATTTAGAGTCGCTATGTAAATTGAATGCGGTCAACATCAACACGGTTATTTTTGTTTATTAGTTTTGTTAGCAAAATGGCAAATATCTTCTGTTTAGAGACGTATCAACACAGTAGTAATACGCATTTAGGTAGTAGGAATATGTATGAATTATTAACATAATTTAATTCAATAATAAAATAAACTTCTTCTTGTCAATTCGGTAAATTTTAAATTTAACAACAATAAAGGCCTAAAATTCCCATATATATGACCCATATAACTAAGGAAGATTCTCTAGAACTGGCATCACTAAAAAGTTTGCTTTATAAATGAAGCGTTGAACTCATTCTATTAAAGCTACTTTAGTTAACTTTCTTGCAACAGCTATATAATGTAATTTAATAAATGAGGATGCGGTAAGCAAAGTACTAAATATTTAGTTTTTTCACTATTTTTTTTACACCAATACGAAGAACATAACATCATTTTTATCACGTAAAAATTAAATTTTTTTATTCACTTTTAAACTTTGTTTGAACTAAAAATACTGATTTTCTCACATTTCCGTGATTGTTCCTTAAATGGATATTACCCTTCCCTTTATTTTAACACTTCAATAGAAGAAGTAAAGGCCTGACTACAACTTACAATTACCGATACTTTACAAATTCGGTAACGCCGTCAAGGCTCTGATAGCCACAATTCGAGTTAAACGTGTTTACTGTTTGAATGTCGAATTTAGGTAATTTTTTTTTTCAAATTGGATAAAACCTTGATATGAAATAATGATAGGTATTCATCAAGCCTTTACAGATCCTTTAAATAATGATTTAAACAATATAAATAAATAATTTATAAGGTAACAGATACCTATTATATGTATTCGGGTGAGTTCCGTATATATTTCTTTCTTTCTTTAGTAGGAAAGTGGGTTAATAGGAATTTGTACGAATTTACGCAATGCAGCTTAAATCACAAAATATGGTTACCGAAAAATCTGAAATTTTGAGTACCTTTTCGTATACCCGAAAAGTTTTGATTAGATCAAAAAATCAGACATGTCTAGTAATTACTAGGATTGCTCTAAAAAATAATTCTTGATTATTGCCATTAGATATAAATTAAGTGAAGAGTAGTGGCTGGGTGCATGTATGAATCATACTAAATGAAACACTTTGTATTCCATGTAAAATTAAAAAAAAAAAAGACTTCCTATAGAAGCATAACAGAGCGCTTTCGGCCTAGGCCATCATCAGTGTTACCTGAAAAGCAAGTAGAAGAACCACTCATTAACGGAAAGTAAGTGGCTGTTATAAGATCTTTACGAAAGAAAGTGATATAATTGATAATGTTATATCAGGATTCTGATAGTGTTAAAATTTTGAAAGGCATTAAAATAAGTGTGTAAGTTGAGAATGGTGCTTTTTTGCGATTTTTGTGTGTGAATTTTTAGAAACAAAGGAAAATGGTAGAGGTTCTTTCACTTACTTGTCATTGGACCTGACGAGCATATCAACGAAGAGAAAACAAACAACACCAACAAACAACGGTCAAGTCACAATTAACAAAGTTAAAATTTAGTCACATTTTACAAGATATACATAATTAAAGGCCAATGCTTAAACCACGCTTTTAGTGGAACGAGAAAATGTGTCGTTGTTGAAGTTGGCAGTCATGACAAGTAGACGTTGAAGACGCATGAAGGGATCCGCAAAATTAGCAAAATGAATACAGATAGATAATCAGGATACAAAATGAAGTACTTAACTCTATCGAGACCGAATTGGTTAACGAATCTATCATAATTTTCTATCTATCTATCATTATCAGTTCTCTGATTTTTCCAATAGCATCTCCGATGAGCTGTCAGAAGCTAAAAATCTTAAATTTTCTAGACTAAGGTCAAAATTAGATATTTTAATTAAACCAAAAATCAATTATAACTTACAAAGATTTAACTCAGCGTCTAAGAGATTCTCAAATTTTAAATTTCATGAAAGAATAATTGAGAATTTGACCGATTCAGTTTTTGACTCGGATGAACTTGAGCTTTTACATTTAGGGCTTAAACACTGTTTGAAACCCTCGCTTTCTGAGGGCGATGGTTTGCGGTTTGCGGTTGAACTTGATGTCTTGGTCGAACAAATCTCTAATGATTCCACCATCAAAAATTTAATCCGCAATGATTTTCAGAATATTTTTTACAACACCACCATCAAAAATTTAATCCGCAATGATTTTCAGAATATTCTTTACAACACCAAGAAAAACCTTCCACAATTTACTACTCGTTCTTCTAATTTTTAATTTCAAAACTTTAAAAAAACTCAAGTTAGAAATTAAAAATGAAAATCTTATTACTTCTAAAGCAGATAAGGGCAACTGCTTTGGTTGTTCTCAGGAAGACGGATTACATCCCTAAAATTGAGACATTCTTAGTCGACAATAGTTTTTCTCTTTTACCTATCAACCCTTTTAACAGCTTTACAAGGAAAGTCACCAGATTCATCAAGCACTTTAAGGTGTTTTTTGAAGAAAATAATGCTAGGAAAAATTTAATTTCTAGCAATCCTACGATACCAAGGTTATATGGTCTACCAAAGATCCATAAAATAGACCCACCTATCAGACCTCTGGTAATTTTCACCAACACACCTGTTTATTTTCTAGCGCAGTTTACATACAACTTAATTAAGGATATCACCAACTTTACTCCTACATACTCGGTAAGTAATTCAATCTCTTTCATTAATAAACTTAAGAATTTACCACTTTCACAAAATTATATTATGGTCTGGTTTGATGTGTCCATCCTTTTTACTACGTTGCCAAAAACAGAGGCAGTACCTTCTAACTTCATGTAACGTTAACGATCAACAAAAAATTAATCTATTATCTATCCTCAACCTTTGTTTGTCTCAAGATTTTTTTCAATTTAACAATAAATATTATAAACAACCTGCTGGCCTAGCAATGGGCAGCTGTCTTTCACCTTTTTTGGCAGATGTCTTTATGAATAACATAAAAAATATACACATAGTCACTCCTGACAATCGTGTAATTCTTCATTGGTCCCGTTATGTGGATGACTGTCTTTGTTTTCTGGACTGTGATGTTCAGGCAGCCAATGCTGTTTTGGATAAGTTAAATATTATTCATCAAAACATCAAGTTTACGATTGAACTCGAGACTAATAACAAACTCAATTTTCTGGACATTACTGTTCGTAGAAGTTTGGATAGCCTTGATTTTGCAATTTACAAAATGCCTACCAAGACTGACCATACTATATCTTATCTGTCCCACCACCACCCGTGGCAGCACAAAATGGCAGCTTTTCATTGCTACGTCAATAGGCTACTCAACGTACCTCTGTCTAATAGGGAATACAACAACGAAGTGAACATAATCAAACAGATCGCCTTTAATTACCATTTTGATCACAGTTTTGTTGATAATCTGATCACTAAAACTAAACTCAAGAAATTGCGAAGGGAACTCTCTCACGGCTTGTTGGACAATACATCTAAAAATACTTCTCTATTCCTTTTTTTAACACTCAAACTAATGATATGATTTCTAAAACAATTCGCCAATTTGTCAGTAATTCTTTTATTTCGTTCAAAAATAAAAATCAATTACAAACCTTTCTAAATAATACGAAAGGTAAAATAGACACCCTCTAAAAAGGTGGAATCCATAAATTGTCATGCAATTCTTGTGAGAGCACCTTCATTGGCAGAACATACAGGCCATTAAGAGTTCGTATCAGTGAACATTTAAATAGGAATAACTCTTCTTTTGGAGAACATTTACGCAATTATAACCATAGTTTTAGCCCTCAGTCCAACTCAAAAATCTTACATAGCAATTCATCAAAACATTTCAACAGACTGGCCTTTTTGGAGGATATCTAGATCAACAGCGAGCTGCTTCAAAACAACCATTGCCAAAATACTCAGGTTAATCTATAAATAGATCATACATTCCTTTGCACAGGAGACTTCTTAATTAAAGTTCTTTTATGTTCCCACATATAAATCACACTTATTTAGTGCTTTCTTTCTTTCATTTTCTTTAATAACTATCCCATTTGATTTATTTTATCTCTTCACGGCTCATATTTTGGGTGGGGATAGTCTTGCCCATATCTACTGCGCTGATTATAAATACCCCTAACAAAACTTTTATGTTCAATCATCAAATAAAAATTTTAGCAACCCAATAAAAGGGGGTGGGGCAGTCTCGTAGATTTGGTCGGGCTGATGTCTGGCTTTAATGCAACTATTTTTATATTTCAGTTTTTTAATTTTTTAATTTCAGTTTTTCCTTTCTCAAATATAATTAGTTCGAGCGGAGTTTGTCTTGCACATCTTTGTCACAGTAATATTAATACCCTTAATCAAAAAAGTTTTTTCTTCTATCGATGATAAAACATGAATTAGCAACCCAAAAGGGGGGGGGGCTGTCTGGCAGGTTGTGTCGGGCCATCGTCTGCTTTTACTTTAAATTGGCTAATATCATTCTATTATTCATTCAAGTAAGCATTTTCTCTTTTTTCTAAACAATAACAGGTCATGGCTAATACTCTAATAGTATATTATTTTATATGGAGGAAAAGTAATACTTTTCATGGCGCGCTCGTGTTTAACAGCCGAACGGAGTGAGGCTGGTAATAGAGAGCAAGCCATGATAAGTAACTTTTCCTCCAAATAAAATATGCTGTTTTTTCTTCAAATGTCGACAAATTAATGCAAAAACGTCGCTTTTTAATAGTAATAATAATTATTATTAAAGATAAGTTGGTTCGCAAGGCGGCTTAGACCGGTTCGTTGTCGGTGAATAGGCTCAGTTTGTTGCTATAATAATGTCATACAAAGCTGTCAGTGGACACTGTCAACAATAATTATTTTTTTAAAATTGCGTTTTCGATTGCGTTTTAATTCCGTATTGATAAGCAGTTATTGATTAAGTTCGATTAAATAATAACCAATTTGTTCCTAAATTAGTGATTTTTAGAAATGCAGTCACAAATTGAGTGATAAATACAAATTTTAGTTTAATAACTCTTGAGTTGTTGACGCTTATTTTGATGTTTGTTTGTATTGTATCTATGTTGATATGACAACACTTTTACCTCCGCCGGCGGAAAAGTGAAAAGTAAAGCTCCGGCGGAGGAAAAGCGAAACTTCACTGCCGCCTACACAGTCGAGTAATGATGGATTTACTGACGTTTGAAGAAAAAATTATTTTACATAACATTGATCATATCTTTTGACCTCATCTAACTTACTGGCAGCCAGTCTGTTCTCCAGACTTACTTTATAGTGTTAGGTACTTCATTTGTATCCTGAATATCTATCTGTATTAATTTAGCATTTAATTTTCAAGATTTATATTTACCGCTAATTTTGCGGATCCCTTCATGCGTCTTCAGAGTCTACTTGTCATGACTGCCAACTTCAACAACGACACATTTTCTCGTTTCACTAAAAGCGTGGTTTAGGCATCGGTCTTTAATTATCATATCTTTTAAAATGAGACTTTTAAATTTTTAATTGCGATTTGACCGTCGTTTGTTGGTGTTGTTTGTTTTCTTTTCGTTGATATTGTCTTCAGGTCCCATGACAAGTAAGTGAAAGAACCTCTACCATCTTCCTTTGTTTCCAAAAATTCACACAAAAAGAATCGCAAAAAGCACCATTCTCAACTTACTTTAATGCCTTTCAAAATTTTAACACTCTCAGAATCCTGTTATAACAATGTCAATGACATCATTTTCTTTGGTAAAGATCTTATAACAGCCACTTACTTTCCGTTAATGGGTGGTTCTTCTACTTGCTTTTTAGATAACACTGATGATGGCCTAGGTCGAAAGCGCTCTGTTATGCTTCTACAGGAAGTCCTTTTTGGATTAAAATTCTGCATGGAATTAAAAGTGTTTCATTTAGTATTAGATATAAAGACCCTAGATCTGTTTGCTCAGACTCACACTGACAAACTGAGATTTTCAGGAAATTGAGAACATAGGTCGCGCCGGTCTAAAAGCGTTCCCGACATGATTGTGTCAGAAGTACTATTATAATATTTTCACCTACGCTCAAGAACAGGAAGCTAACCAGGTGCTCTCCAAAACTAACCCAAGGCATGCCTAAAATCAACAAATAAAACTTTTTACGAACAGAAAAAAGTCTTGCAACCAACGGGAATCGAACCCTAGCCGCCCGCATGACTGGCAAAGACTCTGTCCATTACACCGCCATAGCCTAAAGAAGCTATAGCGGCGACACTTGGCTCGTTTAGTGGCCTACGAAATTAAATTTTCTCCGTGAAGCTCACTGAAGCGAGGACACTACGCAGTTGGAACTCGATGCCAATCATACGCGCTTACCTGGGCCGGAGTGCAATAAATTTTCATAGGAATTAAAATAGAAGAAGATTAGTCGTTTGGGTAAATAGACTATCGTTATGTGTATATATTGTTTTGTTTGTATGTTATATAAATAAGTTAATGTTTATGTGTTAAAATGGGAAAAGGACGGCAGAGTTGTGCAGCTAGTTAATTTGTCTATTTAAACTTAAATTTGATTATAAGGTATCGGAATCGGTTCAAATGACTAAGAACTAACTGAAACTAACCGAAAGTTAATTGAAAGACTAACCAAAGCTAGCCAAGAGTAACCATAAGCTCCAAAACAGGCTAAAACGTACCTATCGTAACAGGTTACAAAAATTAAAGTAAGTTAAAACTAACCAAAACAAAACGAATTTCAGCGACTAACTAAAAGCATTAAATTTGCTTATAACGTATAGGAACCGATTCAAATGACTAAAATAAATTGGAACTAACTGAAAGTAATCGAAAGTTGATTGAATGACAAACCAAAAGTAACTAATAGCAACAAAACGGACTAAAACGTATCGGAATGGATTAAAAATGTTAAAGTAAATTAAAACTAACCCAAATTAACCGAATATTGGCAAGTAACCAAAGACATTAAAATTGGTTATAACGTATCGAACGGGTTCCAATGACTAAAATAAATTAAAACTAACTGAAATTAGCCGAAAGTTGATTGAACGAAAGTAAGTTGAAACTAACCAAATTTTAAGGACTAACTAAAATTAATCAAACACATTTAACCGGTTCAAATAACTAAAATAAATTGGAACTAAGTGAAAGTTACTGAAAGTTGACTGAATGGCTAACCAAAAGTAAGTAAAAGCACCAAAACGGTCTAATACGTATCGGAACAGATTAAAAATACTAACGTAAGTTAAAACTAACCCAAGATTAGCCGAATTTTGGCTACTAACCGAAAGTAATCAAAAACTTTAAAATTGGTTATAACGTATCGGAACCGGTTCAAATGATTAAAATAAATTAAAACTAACTGAAATTAACCGAAAGTCGATTGAACGACTAACCAAAAGTAACCAAAAGCACCAAAAGGGCTAAAACGTATCGTAACAGATTAAGATTATTAAAGTAAGTTGAAACTAATCCAAATTAACCGAATTTTGGAGACTAACCAAAATTAATTAAAAACATTTAAATTGGTTATAACGTATCGAAACCGATTCAAATTACTAAACTAAATTAAAAGTAACTGAAACTAACCGAAAGTCGATTGAACGACTAACCAAAACTAACCAATAGCACCAAAAAGGGCTAAAACCTATCGTAACAGATTAAAAATATTAAAATAAGTTGAAACTAACCAAAATTAACCGAATTTTGACGACTAACTTGAATTAATTCAATAACAAAAAAATATATTGAAACTAATTTAAAGTAACCAAAATTTGATTGAAAGACTAACCAAAACATACCAAAAGTAACTAAAAGTACCAAAACGGGCTAAAACGTATCGGAATAGTTTAAAAATAATATTAAGTAAGTTAAAACTAACCCAGATTAATTCAATTTTGGCGACTATCCTAAACACTAAAATTGGTAATAACGTATCGGAACCGAAAGTAATCGATAGTGGATTGAACGACCCAATGTTGGCAGCTAACCAAAACTAACCAAAAACATTAAAATTGGTTATAATGTATAGGAACCGGGTTCAAATGACTAAAATAAACGAAAGCTGATTGAACTAACCCAAACTAACTAACTAAAACGTATCGGAATAGGTTACAAAATTTAAAGAGCCCAAAAATAATCGAAAATTAATAATATGGAAACATTCATAAAATATATATGAACAGGGTACAGGGGAAAAACGATCTAAGCGCCATTTCCATAGGAAACATTTTATTATTGATTTCACAGAAAACTTTATTCTTGATAAAAGTTGGTGCTTGGAAAAAAACTAATTTTGATAATGTTAAATTAAGGATAAGTTATACAGGGTTCTTAAAAAATACAAAAGTGGTGGTTAAAAAAACAAAAACTTTGGAATATCGGAAAAGCTTCTACAGAAAAAATAAAGCTCCTATTAAGATAAAAATAAAAGTCAAATACCATTTTTTCCAAAAGTGCATCGTTGCTGAAAAAAATAAGGACAAAATTAAGAAAAAGCGGGTTTTTTCAATAATTGACATGGATTTTCTCCGCAACGGTGCGGTGCACTTTTGGAAAAGATGGCATTTGACTTTTATTTTTATCTCAATACGAGGTTTATTTTTTCTGTACAAGGTTTTCCATATTCCAAAGTTTTTGATTTTTTAACCATCATTTTTGTATTTATTGAGTACCCTGTATAACTTATCCCTAATTTAGCATTGTCAAAATTAGTTTTTTTCCAAACACCAACTTTTATCAAGAATAAAATTTTATGTGAAGTCAATAATAAAATAGTTTCCTATGGAAATGGCGCTTAGATCGTTTTTCCCCTGTACCCTTCATATATATACACATTTTATAGAAATACCATGTTTCTAATTTTTTTATTAGTCTTACAACCATTTCATCATTTAGCCATGTTGATTTTAGTTTGACAATATTATTGAATTATATTTCAATATAAAAGGTCTCAAAAGAGCGGGACATATTTTCCGATTTTCGAATTCTTCTAAAAATTCTAGATAAATTTCATGTAGCATGTCGAATAGCATTCCTTCCATTTAAAGAATTTGATGTGTTTAACTTAGCGCGAAACGATTTGCATCTTCTTATCTTAGTTATTTAGTAATTACCTAGATATACGAAATTTTCGGTTTGGTGGGGAGTATTTTCCAGGTTGTGGTTATGTGGAAGATAAGAAAGTGCAAAACATTTCGTTTGACAATAAACAGTTCGGATTCTACAATAAAGGTGTAAGTCTTAAAAACATTGTTTTTGCTGGTTGTTTCTCGTAAATGTCGATCGCTATCCAGATATACACATTATTTCAGATTTGATCAGCACCTTGATATCATTTTGATTCGCTGTACCTTTTTTGGTTTTAAAGATACCAAGGTAAACAAAAAAGCAAAATGTAGGGTTGGTAGCCAAGTTTTTTTCTAGATTACATATAAAACAAAACACCAATAATTTTCTGACATAAAAGCCTACTCTATATATTTTTTAAATAGAACACCCTGTATATTACATTCTTGGACTATCTAGTGAAATCAAAACACATGTCGTGTATAATATCCTATACCTATCTTTAGCTGTTTACGAAATATTGACAGTTGAAAGTCGGGCATTTTGACATTTTGACAGGCTTTAAAATCTAAACCGCACGAGATCAAGGAAAACGGTTTGGACATCTCCATCTTAGGTTTTCATAAACTATCGAATGACAGTGGCTTTCAATTTAACCGGAGGTTTAAAAGTTCCGGTTAATTTTATTCGCAGGTTAAATTCAAAGTTACTGTCATTCGATAGCTCATGAAAACCTAAGACAGGAATAGGCAAACCGTTTTCTTTGCTCTCGTGCGGTTTAGATTAGCCTATCAAAATGTCAAAATGCCCGACTTTCAACTGTCAATATTTCATTAACACCTAAAGATAGGTATAAGATATTATACACGAAATGTATTTAGATTTCTCTAGAGATTCCAAAAATGTAGTAATATACATGGTGTTTCATTTAAAAAATATATAGTAGGCTGATATATCAGAAAATCGTTAGTGTTTTGTTTTATAGGTAACTTAGAAAAAACTTGGCTACCAACCCTACATTTTGCTTTTTTGTTTAACTTGATATCTTTAAAAACAAAAAAGTTACAGCGAATCAAAATGTTATCAAGATAAATTGAACGCACCGTACATGTTGCTCCGATTTAGCGTAATTGTGCACTTCATGCATAAACTAGTTCGTGAAGTATAGCCAGATCAAAAATTTATTTTCATTTCACCCTCTTGACAATATTTTTATCTAGCGAATAAAAAACTGTTACGAAAAAATATGCAAAATCGTACATAATACGTTTATAAAATTGTACAGGTTGCTAAGAATCTATATAAAACAAAATTATGTACTTATACAGGGTGCTACAAATTCGAGTGCTTGCATGGGGATCTCGGGAACCGTAAGAGATACGAAGTCGGTTAAATTAAGGCAAAGTTACGCAATTTGATGTCCAACAAGATGCAATTTTGAAATTTTTAAAATTCCGAATAATTCCGGAGATATTCTTAAAAAAACCGAAAAGCAGCTATTTTATTTTAATTTTTTCCTGACTTTATTTGAAGAGATAATATAAAATAAATTTAACATTATCATTGCTACTTTTTCCCCTTTATAAAATGGCAGTGTCAAATTTTAAATCTGACGTTTCGTGTCCGGGCCCCCATCATCAACTTAATTTTTTTAAATACGGACCTGGATTTTTTATTTCTTTTTTTAGAAGCCTTTGATCTCCCAAAACCAACGATGTATCACACTTATCAATATATCAATAAATCTAGATTTTTTCTATAAGAGATAATGTGTTAGACAGAGACGGGGCGATCTTTTCTGACCCTATTTCACTTATGAGAATATTTTTGTTACCGCTATTGGATAAGTGTGATACATCGTTGGTTTTGGGAGATAGCGGTAACAAATATTCTCATAAGTGAAATCGGGTCAGAAAAGATCGCCCCATCTCTGTCTAAAACATTATCTCTTATGGAGGAAATCTAGATTTGTTGATATATTGATAAGTGTGATTCATCGTTGGTTTTGGGAGACCAAAGGCTTCTAAATAATGAAATAAAAAATCCAGGTCCGTATTTAAAAAAATTAAGTTGATGATAGGGGCTCGGACACGAAACGTCAGATTTAAAATTTGACACTGCCATTTTATAAAGGGGAAAAAGCGGCAATGATAATGTTAAATTTATTTTATATTATCTCTTCAAATAAAGTCAGGAAAAAATAAAAATTAAATAGCTGCTTTTCGGTTTTTTACGAATATCTCCGGAATTATTCGGAATTTTACAAATTTCAAAACTGCATCTTGTTGGGCATCAAATTGCGCAACTTTGCCTTAATTTAACCGACTTGGAATCTCTTACGGTTCCCGAGATCCCCATGTAGCACCCTGTATAAGATCTTTTTTAAGCTTGAAAGAGAAACAACTAGATAAATCAAAATTTTCAAAATTATTATCGCAGATCGTCACAAGTTTGTCTAAAACCGAAACTACATGTGCAAAATAAAATCTCATATAAAAAAACATTTGTTGTGTATAGATCTTGTTGATATTTGAAGATTATCTTGGAGCTTATATTCTATTATAGTTATATTCATGTGAGTTTACTTCAATTTCAATTTATTATAACGTTAAAAAATAAATAATTTTCTACATAAATGAGTTTATTTATTGATCGTAATTTATCAAAATAATATGTAACTCAATTATATTTTTCTTTAGGTAATTGACTTTTATTTGAAGAATGCTGTACTTACTACAAGTAATCCACATTCGCCATTCTTAATTTCACTTCAAAAGACATTTTTAACTATTTCTTTCAGGTGTAATATTTAAATAAATATCCGGCTCTCTTTATGCAGCTTTTTGGATCAAAAAATTGGTTATTCTCTACTCGAAATAAGCAGTATTTTATAAATCATATAGTTTGTCATGAAAGTTTAAATAAAATAATAGGGGAGAGTAACAATTTTAGTATATAACGTCCCAAAAAATTTGAGTACGGCTCACTTCACGAATGATTGCCGGGGGGTTGACGTCAAGTTAGATTTATTTATTTCCTCCCCACTACATAGTGATAAAGTTGGTCCTCGCTTGTCAAAGGTGGCACGCTTAAGTGTCGCAGCTATATTTTTCTTTAGACTATGACACCGGTAGTACCGCGCATTTTAAGATCCTTTACAGGCGTAGCCGACTAGATCAAAATCGGCCTCTCCTATTGGTCGATCCGCATGGCCCTTCGCTCGCTTCACTCGCTACGGGGACTTAAGAAAAGGAAACTAACTAGGTGCTAATCCAATCTAACCCAAGACATACCCAAAATCAAGAAAAAAAGCTGTTTAAATACATAATCTTTAAAAAAAAAATTAAAAAAAGCAACGGGGTTCGAACCCGTGTTTTCCAGGTGAGACCCAACGATCTAAACCTTTACACCACGAGAGCTCTTACGAGAAATTGATTGCATCACGAAGACATACTGTAATACGAGATGGATCGACCAATAGGAGAGGCCGATTTTAATATAGTCGGCTACGCCTGTAAAGGATCTTTAAATGCTAGTACCGCTACCCGCTACATCGCTTGGAAAAACTTTGCTGAACTGCCACGATATGGGTAATTCTCATAACGCAACGCCACCTGCAGGTGGCGTTGCATAACATTGCCCGTCGCACGCAGTATTTCGTCATCGGGAACGATTTTAGACTGGCGCGACCTAGCCGCTAATTTCAACGAGGACTGTCATGGCCTGACTACAAGAATGGCCGATGACTTTGAAATTTGGTACCCCGCACGTAGTTCATATCGGAGAAATTCTTGAAAGTTGTAATATTATATGCCATCAGACCTTCGCAGAGTCCTCGTTAATATAACAAATAGTTTGTATATAATTTGTAAATAATAATAGTTCATAAAGTTCTATTGCCCTTATTTGTTATGTAAGTACTTCTGTTTGTCTAGGGCATTACGATCGTCAATGGCACCATGAAGGAGAACAGTATCCGTCGACATTTTATTCTTCCGCTGCCGGCAACAATATACCAATGGCAGATCATTACGTGCATTCCTCGGCTCTTCCCCCAATTTACAATGGCTTTCATCCACGTGAAGAACACAGTTATACCAACTACTAAAGAAAAGCACAATGCAAATATATTTGGAATAATATCTATCTATTTATATCTGTACTGAATAAGAAAGACATTTTTCCCCCTTCTTTAGTTATTTATTTTGCAATAATATTATCAATAGTATAGGAGATTTTAAACGGCTAGGTGGTAGTCTCTAAAAAGCGAACAAACAGAACTGAACAAAACTTTAATATTATTAAATAATACTGTTAATTTTTATATATTTTTATATGCTATATAAAACGTTACATTAGAAATCATGTTAATTTATTAAAATGCTCCATTCCCCTCCTATTAGTTTCGGCACAGTTTTTTATAGTATCATTACATAGAACTAGAGCACTCAAGCAAAAATCATTCTCTCAGAATGCCCCCAGACCTACGGCCAGTTCCGTAGATCCAGACTGGTTCACACTAGCTAATTGCGGACGAGTGCATCAAATGCTGATTTAAAAGTAATAGCTACCCACTTTAAATCTCACGCACATTTCTGTAATCAAAAATAGGTTAATATAAATTTTATTTTTTTTTAAAGAGACCTTATTACGCTTACTACGTATTAAATCTGCAGGGAAGTGCCCAACTGCTACTTTCAACTACATTATTTCTTAAGCGTCGTAGTTACATGCTAGCAGGCGACAGACGATTTAACTATTGGATACAATAATTTAAACTAACCTTTAAAATATGTTTATACCAAAAGCATAAATGCTTAAAAAAGCTAAATTGTGTAAAATTTTTATGCACTTCATCATTTATCACTAAGGTTTTTTTTATCCTGTAGAATGTCTATTTCTTTCAATCTAATATTATTATTTTATTGTAACTTCATAATGCTAGCAGTCCATTTATGGTTTTACTACTGAAAAAACTGAACCGCAGTTTAGCGGTAATCGAGCATTGATAAGCCCAGCCTGAGATTGCTGTGTTCACACATTTTTTTTTTGCGATGATATCGACAAAGCTCGAAATAGAAAATGATACTTCGACTTGAGGAAGTGGGCAACCGTGGCCAGATTACATACAGTGCCGATTTCATTTAATTTCACAATGCTTCTTAAGGTCCGTTGGCGTCATGTAAAATAAAACTGCAACAATAAAAAACATTTATAGAAAAGGCCCATGATTACAGTTAAAAAGTAAAAACATTGCCTCTGAGCCCAATAATAGATTAACATTTTCAAAAACATTTCTGGCAAGTATTTTTGTTTAGTTTTTCCCGACAATTAATTGTATTTTTTTTTGTTTCCGTGAAAAAATGCACGTTTGCTACTATTGTTCTTGAGATAGTTTTTGCGCACTAAAGGAAGATATTCCGGTAAATAAGTACCCGCTGTCGACAAGCAAATATTTGTTTTCAGATAATAGTAAAGACCATTCATTTAAATTAAATAACTTACTTTATTTTGCTTTAATAATAATTATTTTCTGACGTGAAGCAGGTTGGTTTAAATATTATGTCGACGTTTGATTATAACACTGTAGTGTAGTTACGTGGTGACCGAAAACTGGAAGAAAAGGGTATTTAAATATAATTGTATGTTTTTTAGCACATTATTTTCTTAAAACAGCTACAAGATTTCTTAATGTATTTATTTACTGCTTTAACATCGGTTTCATATGCGTGTTTATCTATATTTCATTTTATTTTTTGATATGCTGCGGTACCTGCGTACCTATAGCATTGTTAGTAGCACCCTAAGGTATATTTATTTAACCATACTTAGGCCGGTCACTTATGGTCGCCACCAGTGATGGCCTTTGTGGCTGTACTGTACGATTTGTGGTCACGATAAGTGGTCGAGACTGACCACTACGGTGGCTTAAATTCAACCACGCTTTTTTTTAATTAAATCAGTCATAAATTACTAAGTGAGCATCGAACATGGAAGGACTAATTACATACGAAACTGCTGTAGTTATTGGGTACAGCTAATATTACGTAGTAGAGAACAAAATGGTAACTTTTTTTCGCTTTTTAATGATTTGAAACTATACGAGGACAATGTTTTCAAATATTTTATAATGAGTCCAAATAAGTTTGTTAGAACCTCACTTACAACATCAGAATACAAGAATGAGGAAACGTATTGCTAGTACTGAGAGATTAATGATTACATTAATGTAAAAAATTGCTGTTACAGTAATGTTTCATCTTTTTTTCTTAGCGGGCTACGTTGTCTTAAAATAAAAATTTAGTATAAATGATAGATGTAACTAGAAGTTTATAAATTGTACTGACTGGCAACTTTAGCCATATTTCCTTCCAAATTTTGCATTTCTCATCTCGGTCAGAATACAAATCTGACCGCACGTCTTAAATAGCAGGACGATTTTCAATTGCGGTAATAAACTAATCTACATCAAAATTATTATTTACTGCTATTTTTGACTGTAGTGCCCTATACGCAACTAGAACTCAACTGATTATTATTTTCAATTTTGTTACAGTGAAGTGGTTCGGTGGCGTGGTCGTGTGTGCCTCGGGATTTTTGTAGACGGCCACTTTTACAACTTGTTGTTTACGTTAGCTACTTCAAACGCCGTGTGTGCGCCGAGCCCATTTAAAACGTATTAAAGTACCAGTCCGCAGCGTGTGGCAGCCACAAGCACCAGTGGCTGTGTGCGATGGGACTTAAAGTACCAGTCCGCAGCGTGTGGCAGCCACCAGTGGCGACCACAAGTCGCTCTGTGCGATCGGCCTTAAACATTACTATGATTTGAACTTTGGCACAGTAACTAAAACTTCCGGCGGCAGGCTTCACCACATATGGTCACTCCCTTTTCTTAGAGGTTAAAGTAAGGGATTTCTGTGCTATACACTGAACACGATCCAGATTTTTTAAACTTTTACGTTACTATGCGCATGTGCTAAGGCAGACGTCAGATCCTGCGTCGAAATCTTGCTAATTTAACACCTTTTTAAGTTTTTTAAATGAAATCGATGAACATCTTGTTCGTTAGGGCGGCAGCGTATCAATATTGATTTTAATTAGTATTTTAGGTGACGTCATTTAAAGTGGCAGTTTAAGATACAATCTGTCAACACCGCACAGAGCTCATGCGCATAACTTCCAGCATAACAGGCTTTATCCTAAAATTATTTTTAACCAAAACAGCCTTGTCACTTCCAACTAAGATCTCTCAGTTTCTGCTCTCAAACCTGTATTTTCAAATGCTATACCCTGTATATATTTGAAAATATTTCGCCGGATTACTTGTCACTAATTGTTAAATTTCTCTTTAAGAACATTTTAAAGCTGTGAAACGTGCCATAAAACTAACGTGTGTTAGAAAGAAAACTGTTGGGGAAACACCCCAACACGCGTATAACTTTTATTTTTCACCGTATAATTTGGTGATAACACCCTGTATGTATGGAATATGAATGAGCCATAATTAATCCACAAATATATTTATTTCAGCCCAGGTAAACGGAAATTTGTGCATTTAAAGCAGCATATTTCAGTTTTTCATTACCCCTTAGTTCAAACATGGATGGTCGATTCCATTATATAAAGCTAAATGTCATTCCGCCACTTCAATCGTGTGTAATCGTTTTCAATTTAATATATCCGTGTCTCAGTCAGTGTTCAGTAAACAGCAGTGTGTCAAAGAAAGAAAGAAGATGTTTTCACCCTCTCATATAAAACCGACGCGGAACTTTCCCGCGTTATTGTCCCACCCGAGCTCGTAAGAAATATCATATTTCAGTTCAGTTCAAGCGTTAACTCGAATAGCAATATAACGTGCTCTTCTCCCTCTGGCCAAAGGTCAAATTCCTTTTGGGCCAATTTCTCTTCTTGTATGCACAGATATTTATAGAATATCTAGTGTACCTCAGTAACCTTTGTTCACACTTGGACAAAGACCTCATTTGGGCAGTTTAACCCAATTCCTCAAAGCCAGAAAGATAGCGTCCCCTTTGGAAAATTGAACGATGGCGGATTGACATTCCTGGTTGAACAATTTCTGCAATCAAGGTAAAAGCGGTATTTTATGGTTTCCGTAAAACAAACGAAAGCTAAGTTGGAAAGTAACTAAGTAAAATCTCTCCCCGTTGAAGATACAGGTAAAGAAGTCAAAGTTCAAAGGTACAATGTGTGAACGTTGCTAAGTTGGAGAAAACTAAATGTATTAAAATTAAAGACAGAAAACTTAGTTTAAATCACAAAATAAAGAACTTTCAGTAGATATTCACTTTATAAATAACCTGTTTTGTAATATTAGTTTTATGTGTGAAAAGATGAATGCTTGAAATTAATATAGAAAATACTGTATATTTATATTTATCATAAATGCAATTTACACCTGCATTATTAAATTAAATCAAACCAAATACATGTTTCAGTTCATCCTATAGATATATTCTCGCTACCCTATGGTAATACAGTTCATTAGAAGTGGGCAATTAATAACTAAGATACCACCCCTCCTTTATGGTTTTAAGCAATTAATAAAAATCAATTGTTTATTCCGACCATAAAATTGATCCAATCGAGCCGGATAATTAAATTTGAGCTCCTTCGAGCTAAATTAAATTACCTTTCTTTCAAGGTCCTTCGAAAAATATTGAATTGAAACGTGTAAAAAGGGATAAAATATTTGATTTGATATATTTGGTTTAGGTTGTTGTCATATCGATGTAGTTAGTTATTGTTTACTGTAAATTGAATTATTTACTGTAACTCTTTGTCGCTCCATTTTTTTGTGAATCGATGGGCTTCCTGCTCCTCGAATAGCTTTAGATACTACCAGGGCTGCTCAAAAAGTGAAAGACTTTCGTGGTAAGTTTTACGAAACTCTGTATTGACTGATAATAAAAACTTGTGTACTGTGTTTATTTCCTCATTGATATATTGTTATATGTACTGTTTATATCTGTACTTTATGTTGTGTTAATATTATTGCATTTATATTGATATTTGTATATTTTTGTACTGTGCGTTTTAAAAATATTTCACAATGGCTTACGAACAATTGAAAGCGCAGCGAACCAGTGTCAAGGGTCAAATCACAGGAATCAGCAATTGGATGTATGCAAATGCAGACAAAGAAATGAAAGTTAAACATTTTGCTTTAAGACACGATGGATTAGAACTTGCCTTCAGTAAGTATAATCAAATACAAGATTCGATTGAATGTATACCTGCTGATGAAACACTTGACACTGAAGTTCGTGAGGACATGAAACAAACTTGCTATGATTTGTTGGTTCAGATACAAGAATGTATTGAGAAGTTAGTTTCACCCTCTCAAGTTGTTCCAAATTCTCAAAGTGTAGCTCATCAGAGCCCACCTTCGGTAAGGTTACCAGAGATAAAAATCAACCCTTTTAATGGTCAAATTTTTGAATGGAACTCTTTCATTCAATTGTTTGATACATTGATCACTGATAATAGGTACATCAATAAGCAATATTCAAAAATGTATGTACTTAAAATAATTCTTGAAAGACGAACCTCTAAAAATTATTGGAAGCTTACGAGCGACGAATGAAAACTTTGAAGTTGCAATTAACTTATTAAAAGAAAGATATGAGAACAAATTATCAGTCATTAATGCTCATTTCATTTCGCTATTAGAGATAGACTCTGTTGTCAAATGTTCTGGTCCTAATTTAAGACAATTTGTAACCGATTTAAAGAAAAATCGTGATTTAATTAACAACCTTAATTACTCTTACGAAGAACTCTGGGAATTTCAATTAATTTATTTGTTTGAGAAAAAAATAGATTTTGGCATTCGTAAGGCATTTGAGACAGAGCGATATATTAAAATGTTGCCAAATCTCACTCAATTTCTTGATTTCTTACATAAAAGGTGTACTATTTTCGAAAAATTGTCTTCTATAGACAGCACTTAGAAAAATTCTCCAAAAGGAGTCTCGTTGTATGTAAAGCAACAAAACAAATCAGCTCTGTGCAGTTTTTGCAATCAAAAACTCTCATAAAATATATATCTGTGGAAAATTTAGAAAGTTAAACTTGTTTGATAAGCAGAAATTGGTAGAATGTAAAAAACTTTTCTTCAATTGTCTCGGTACTAGTCACTCGAGTAGTAAATGTACCTCCACCAGAAGATGTTCTTTGTGCGCTCAGAAACATCATATTCTTTTGCATAACTCTCAAGTACACACACCTCAATATGGTTTCAATGGCCATAGTGCTCCATCTTATCAAGATAATGTTGTTGATAATCAAAACTCGGCAGCCCACGGTATTCAAAATGATGAGCTTATAAATAGGCACTCTCTCGACAAAAGTGAGTCATATCTCATTCAAGAGCTTGATACCCTGCCTGCTCAAAATAGAGGACCCCCTCAAATACCTCAAGATAGGTATTTCCCTCAGATATCTCTAAATAGAGATCCCCCTCAAGTGCCTCTGAATAGAGCCCCTCCTTAGATATCTCTAAATAGAGATCCCCCTCAAATATCTCAGAATAGAGATCCCTCTCAGATGCCTCAAAATAGAGCTCCCCTTTTGATACCTCAGAATAGAGGCCCTAGTTTTAATGCAAGTGCAGAAAGTCAGCAACAAGATACATATTCATTGAACTTAGCCACTCTCTCGAATAAAAATTCTCATGTATTGCTAGCTACAGCCCGTGTAACTCTGTTTGCTGCTAATGGACGTCCTGTTCAAGCAAAAGTTTTCTTAGATTCTGCAATGTCAGAACTCTTTTGTAACCAATCAGCTCGTAGAGAAGTTAAACTACGTTCCCTACAATAAATCACTTCACATAAGTGGAATTTCTCAAGGCAGTCAGAAGTCTAATAAGATGGTTGATTTGAGGCTGTACTCCAATGTATATAATAATAGAAGTTTTAAGTTGACTTGTGCAGTATTCAACAATATAACTTGCAAACTCCCTCAAGCCCCCATTGACCAAGATAAAATCATGTGATCCCCATTATGCTTCCCCATCAGACATCGATATGTTGATTGGTGCTGATCTCTACTACGATTTGATGTTAAATAGTGTATATAGTATAGGTAAGAACCTCCCTGTGATGCAAAATACTCATTTAGGATGGGTAATTGCAGGAAACGCTCCTGTTTCCAATTCTCGGTTGAACAATAGTTCAACTAATCTCAGTATATTTAGCCCTGCACGTAGAGACGTGTACGGTGGTGTATGTTTGAATACTAGTTCAACTCTTCCTCTCAGTGTTTATAATCCTGCACGTGAAGTGTGGCAAGTATAACTGGAACAGCGGAAAGAATGTGGACAAAAAATTGGCGATGTTGTCGAGTAACTTTAATATCTTTTGAGAATTAATATTTATACCTATTATTTAGATAAACACATAATATAATGTACTCATTAAGTCATTGAAAATAAAAAGTAATATCCAAACTGGAAATTTACTATTACTTCAACTTTAATTCATAATCTATTTTACACATTATCAATTTAAATAAATTTGGGACATTTATATCTATTTGCCCGATACATCCGGCAAGAGGTGTGTCAAGTTCCCCTCGTCCTCGTAACAAAGTGCATCAAGGCGATTGGTTGCAAGCCATTTTTCCTCTCTTCGCTCCTCAAACGTCGCTGTTCCAAATAAGTTTGCCACACTCTAGAGATGTGTACGGTGATGTATGTGTGAACAATCGTTCAATTCCTCTTAGTGTTAATAACCCTGCATGTAGAGACGTGTACGGTGGTGTCCCTCTCTCTTTGTATGTTCAATCCTCTGAACAAAACACTCTCAATAATTTAGTTAATTTACCCCCCATGTCACCTTTTGAGCATAAAAAGCTGTATGACTCATTCTCTAGTATTAGGAAACGAAATCATCGTTTGTATCATAACAAAGTTTTAACCTCCTTTACTCGAGTATGACAATACTGAATAAGTGAATGATTGTAATGTAGTATGTAGTTGACATTATAAATGTTGTTCTTTGTGAAGTGCACTCTCCCCTCTCTATTTCTTTCAGCGTGTTTTAAAGATTTTTGCGTGTCTTGATAAGCCAGGGCGGTGTTGCCATCATTCCGTTCAATACTTAAAGAAGTATTATCTTGTTTGTATGTTAGTAAACCCAAGGCGGTGTTGCCATCGTTCCCCGTTATACTTAAAAAAAGTATTCTCTGTTTGCTGTCTGTTGATAACCCAAGGCGGTGTTGCCGTCGTACCACTTAACACTTAAATAAGTATTCTCTATGTTTGTGTTTCTAAATAGAATACCCAGGCGATGTTGCCGTCGTTCCCGTTAATTCTTAAGGAACTATTCTTTTGTTTTGTTCTATAAATAGATTGTATTTATTTCTCAGTTGGAGTTCTTACTCTCTCTTTCTCGTTAATGAAGATAGGATCTTCATGGCGGAGGAATATGTTGGGGAAAGACTCCAACACGTGTATAACTTTCGTTTTTCACCGTATAGTTTGGTGATAACACCCTGTATGTATGGAGTATGAATGAGCCATAATTAATCCACGAATATATTTATTTCACCCCAGGAAATTTGTGCATTTAAAGCAGCATGTTTCAGTTCTTCATTGCCCCTTAGTCCAAACTTGGATGGTCGATTCGATTGTATAAAGCTAAATGTCATTTCGCCACTTCAATCGAGTGTAATCGTTTTCAAGTTAATATATTCGTGTCTCCGTCAGTGTTCAGTAAACAGCAGTGTGTCAAAGAAAGAAAGAAGATGTTGTCACCCTCTCAGATAAAACCGACGCGGAACTTTCCCGCGTTATTGTCCCTCCCGAGCTCGTAAGAAATATCATATTTCAGTTCATTTCAAGCGTTAACTCGAATAGCAGAAAACGTGCTGTTCTCCCTCTGGCCAAAGGTCAAATTCCTTTTGGGTCAATTTCTCTTCTTGTATGCACAGATATTTGTAGAATATCTAGTGTACCTCAGTAACCTTTGTTCACACTTGGACAAATACCTCATTTGGGCAGTTTATCCCAATTCCTCAAAGCCAGAAAGATAGCGTCCCCTTTGGAAAATTGAACGATAGCGGATTGACATTCCTGGTTGAATAATTTCTGCAATCAAGGTGAAAGCGGGATTTTATGGTTTCCGTAAAACAAGCAAAAGCTAAGTTGGAAAGTAACTAAGCAAAATCTCTTCCCGTTGAAGATACAGGTAAAGCAGTCAAAGTTCAAAGGTACAATGTGTGAACGTTGCTAAGTTGGAGAAAACTAAATGTATTAAAATTAAAGACAGAAAACTTAGTTTAAATCACAAAATAAAGAACATTCAGTAGATGTTCACTTTATAAATAACCTGTTTTGTAATATTAGTTTTATGTGTGAAAGGAGGAATGCTTGAAATTAATATAGAAAATACTGTATATTTATATTTATCATAAATGCAATTTACACCTGCATTATTAAATTAAATCAAACCAAATACATGTTTCAGTTCATCCTATAGATATATTCTCGCTACCCTATAGTAATACAGTTCATTAAAAGTGGTCAATTAATAACAAAGATACCACCCCTTCCTTTATGGTTTTAAGCAATTAATAAAATCAATTGTTTATCTCGACCAAAAACCTTGCAAGATGTTTTTTCTCTATGGCGTGTCTTATAGCATTTTATTTTTATCTTACTTAATGGCAGAAACTCTGAAATTGAGAAATGTGGCAACGCTGATTTGAAGGGAAAACACACTTTATACTTCCGAAAGAATGAAAGATTTCAAGTCCAGTTAAAGTGCGAATATTGAAATTAGCATTATCAAAAATATATTGGAAAAATACTGAGTCTTCAATAACTGGAGCTGTACGTAAAGTCAGGTAAGTAGGATGCACACCAATGGAATGAAAGATGTCTATAAGTTTTAAGATCTATATTTCCTGTAGAGTTAAACTGATATAGCAATATGAATTGCGGAGTGAGATGATCATAGCCTGCAAGTTGCAATAATCTCGTGATTTATTGTCGCTTGATTCGTACGTAGACTTTTTGGACACTGCAATTTTTAGCTTCGTCGCATTCTCAGTAAAACACTTGAGTGTCAGTCATTGGGATCAAACTTTGGCCATCTTACCCCAAGTTTGTGAAGGAAGAATACTCATTTAGGTTATAGACTCTTCCACGAATGTCATCTCGGATTATGGCTGCCAATATCATGGTTCAATTCCGCACACCCGGAAACCCCCAGGTACCGGATTTTGTAAATGTAGCTTTAACGATTTTGAAGATATTTAAGCGTTCC
>MU183091.1:15887-93792 GCA_016904865.1 Pissodes strobi | reverse complement strand
TTTATGCAGTTTTTCATTATTTTAAGTAATAATAATTAAGAAAAGGTATATATATATATATATATTTATGTATAATAATTTTTATACAACTAAAAAAAATTTTTATTACACATGAATGAATACATATACACACCTTTTCTTAATTATTATTACTTAAAATAATGAAAAACTGCATAAACAATGTAATGAAGGTATCCATGTTGTGCAGTTTCAATTTTTTTTTTACCTAACATCGATCCGAACATAGTGTTTAAGTGTCTCTTTAGGTATAAATACTATATATTACAGAACATAAGCCATGTAAATACATTAAGCATTTTAATAAATAGGTCCCAAATTAAATTTTTTTAGTTTTAAAAAATATGTATGCATGTATAAGTAAGTATATGGAATACTTCGTTATATCGAGTGTTTTTTTAAATTGTCTCTATTTTTAGTGCAATAATTTTTTAAGAGGGTATTCGAAATAGTTTTGAGAATTATGAAACGTCCTTTCCTTTAGCGCGTCCATCGAAATGTGAGACATGCTTTTGTTCAATACAATATCCGAAAATTAAGTGAAGCCTGAACGATCTTTTATTATAAATTTGTAGAAATATTTCCTCAATTTATTTTATTAACTTATTAAACATCAAAAATACAATATTTATAACTTGTCCTTGGGGTTACAAAATTTTTCTACGATTTATTTTTCTAATGAGATCGAAATTTTCCTCAACAATGAATTGCTCGTTATACCAATTTTTGTTAAAGCTGTCACATTTTAGTTTTTTTTAGCGACAATAACCACCTAGATATGTAATTAGCGGCAATACATCTTTGATATCCTGAAAGTGATTATCATTTATTAAAATTTGAGATAATAATGTTTAAATTCGGGAAGAGTCTTGTTGAGAGCAATTTCCATTAAACGCGAGCAAAACCTTATATACTGCGCCGTACACAAACTGCCGAGCAACAGGTCCGAAATGTACAGTTACATTTTTAAAAAGACTCCTAAGAATATAAACTGTATACCTAAATATACAACGAAATATTAGGTACAAGTTTCACACACTTAAAAGCACCTAAATAGTTCCGATTTCACACAAATTCAACAAAATAACACTAATTACCGATTATGACAGCCATTAAGTATGACAATCAAACCCAAACTAATCGTTTGTTTTGATTGCGCTGTTGCCGGCTTTATAAGGAAAGTACAGTAGATTCTCCATAATTAGCGGGTATAGGGACCAGCGGTACCAAGTTATTAAGATCGGCAAATTATCCGGCGAGTATATGTACGATCTTAAATATGTATGTTAAAAGCAAGGCATCTGTCTATATTTTATAGGTATAGATATATAATATGAATAATGCATCTAATACATATGTACCAATGTATGCATTTAGAGCGATGGTTAGTAATAATGCGCGAAATTTAAAACGTACTTATTTACTTATTCTTATTTCGAGAATTTCTACACAGCACGCAGCGGCGGCTGCAACCAATTATCCGGCATCTCCGATCATCCAGCGATAGATTATCGAGTTCACTGTATTATTTTAGGAAAAAGCACCAACAAGGTAGTAGTATTATATAATTAAATAAATAAATTACGCAATAACACATTATGAAAAGAGGAAAGAACATCTTATGGAAACATGTTTTTTACAATATTGGATAAAATGTAATGTAAGCGATACCTACATCCTTTATATACGGGCATCCTTATATTCGCTACTATCATAGTAGTCTGGCAGCCTTGCAACCAATTGCACCTTGATTGCGATTACCCTTCCACTCGCAAGCCCTCCTTCATTTTCGCTCCAAATAGCAAAGGCCTACATGCACGACGTCACGAGCTAAAATTTTGTGAGTACTTTTGTAGAGGTGTTGTTGCAATAACGTATGGTATTAACGTCTTGCCGCTTGCCGCCTGATCCCCGAACTCCGCTCGTCAATGTTGTTTACACAGTTTTTCACTTCACGCATTTGTATAAAACTTTTCGAGAAAAGCAGGAATGCCAGAGTTTGGCTCAGGTGGTGACGTTCGCGTCTCTACAACGCAAAGTAATTGGCTCGGACGCCCGGTCTTTGCGAGTTTTCTTTTAATGGATTAGTTAGTTTTTTGGCATGCCTTGGGTTAGTTTGGGTTAGTTTTCGTTGGCTACGCCCCGTACCGAGCGGAGGACATTGTATGAAGTGAAAATGTAAAAATTCAAATATAAACATTAAACCGCGCATGCGCCACAAACTGTGCCGTTCGGCAGAAGTCGGGATCTAAGGCTCCCCACAGCGGCGAGACGCTAGAACTCGTGGTTCTACAACAGTAGTTGACAGTAATTGTGTATAATGTATAATAAATAAATGGTTATACTAATAGGTATTATTATTATCATAAACATAGATGTGATACCTATGAAAATATAACATATTACTATACTATAAAACATTACGGTTATGTGCATCGATATTCCTTTACGGCGAAAACCGGGGCTTACAAAAGTTCATTATTAAATTTCCTTTTCCAGCACATCCGGAAAGACGGATAGGATCTGGAACATAACCGAATTTGCTGTAACCTTGCAGCATTATTTAGGGACAACCCTGACAAGCTTCTCCTTTTAACTCATTACCCCTATAACCTCAGCGAAATAATTGAGTTTGAGTCCGGAATATATACAAGTTATTTTTATTAAGAACTGAATGGTGGTTCAGGGTAGTTGACAACCACGAAGTTTATCAATTTTTACGCGGCAGAAAAATGAAATTCATATAATCTGTGAAGTGGAGCTATTTATTTATAACTCAATGAACGAATATGGCCTACAATGAATTCAAGTTTCCGTTATAAAATATGCACTTGAAAATGATTAAGTACTGCTTCTATGTGTTAACAAGAAAAGTTTGTTTTATATTTGTATGAAGCCATGTTACCTGAAATATAATTTTCAATGCATGCATTCGCCTCCGGATATTCTGGAAATGTCTGTGTTTGAGCGAGAGTGTGTTGTTTAATATTCATTATACTTTTATGAAGTTGCAAAACTTTTATAATTTACTAACATTTTCTTTTAATCTAAAGCTGACTTTTCACAAACTCCTGGCGTCTTACCTTCAAATAGAATTGCAATTATTTACTATCAGATAATAGACAGCTAGGTGTAGCTTATTAGTAATGCATATGTTATACAGGGTGATAAAAATCGGGGTAAATTAAGATTGCATTCTTCTAATAAATATCTAGAAATAATATTTAAAGTGGCAGTGTAACTATGCACTCTGGGTCATCACCCCTAGGCTGAACCTGTGGCGCGGGTCCTAGCATGGATAAGCTGTATATTTTTTAAATGGAGCTACAAAAACCGAATTTTCAGTAATTATCCAATTAAAAACTGAAAAATAAGCGGTTAATGTTTATTATTAAATTATAGAAAATTTACGTACGACGTACCTAAACAGCATTTAGAGTTTGATGAAATCATGAAATGATAAAAGGGAAAAGAACTGAACATCCTAACATAAGGTAATATACCTTAATGGTTTCAAATACAGACTTTTTCCAAACAATCTAACTTAAACAATAGTGTCACATAATCGTACTATAGATCAGTTCACGCTCAAAAGTTAGCCTGCGCCTTATATGCTATGTTTTTCTTACGGGGAATAACTGTGCATTGTTGCCAACTCGGGCGTCTTTAATAACGTATGTATTATTAATAATTAATTAATATTTTCATAGTTGTATTTTTATAGTAGGTGTACCGGGTGACAAGTTATAACGTACCACCTCCTGTAACTTTTTATTTTTGATCGTACCCTAAAAAGGAAAATACCGCCATGAATGGGAAATTTATGTCCTTCAAGTGCCAAAATAATTCAGTTATACGGGAGGCAGTAAAAACTATGTATCTTTTAAATGCATAATTCGATAAATTTATTCAAACCCTATTCCCTAATATCTTATTTGACATATTAATTACATAAAATACATTTACATTTACCAAAGACAATATTGTCTTTGCATTTACGTAAAATAGTTGGATACATATTTTGACACACTGTTTCTCTGTTTAATAGCAGAGAGTAAGGTTATAGCTAATATAAAATAATATTGAAATAATATGAACAATAAAAAAATCAAACGAGTTCAAGACCAGTAAACAGAAGTTAGTCATATGAGAGGAGGCAGTTGGGGAGAGTGTGCAAATCCTGCTGCTCAATGAGAGATAGGTTCGGTTAAGGGCGCCAGGAGCTCTCTATCAGTACCAGTCGAACTGCCAACTGCCCATGATGTGCTAGGTACCACTCCTCAATAACTATATAAAGTTTATGAATAAGTTTGCAAGTGTATTAGACAAGAAAAAAAACTGACATTAAAAAAAAATCCTCGTTTATTGATAATGTTGTTAATAAGTCAGGTGTTCTGCTATTGAAGTTCTGTGTTAGTTAAAAAGTTAAATATACGGTGAAAACTAACATACAAACTAAACTAATTTAGTGTATGATAATAAAGTAATTATATCACATTGTATATAATTGAATTAGTAGAAAGCAAAAAGAAATATAACACTTCACCAATAACCGCGCCGAGGTCAATTTTCCAAGCTAATATTGAATTATATTAAAGTTATCCAGTATCAAATATTCAATTAAGAATTTCAATCAAAATGAAGAATCACTGAAGTTAATTAAGGTATTAATTTAGTGAAATCAAATAACATATTAATTAATGAAGTGAATTAGTGTATAAAATAATATCAATGAAATTAGTTAACAGAGTAATTAGTACAGTAAATCACCAACTGATAACTGAATAATGAGAAATTAGTACAATGAAACTCAATTAACAAATTAATCAACGAAGTAAATCGCCAAGCATTAATCATATAATATAAAATTAATTAAATTAAATTAATTAACAAATTAATTAGTGCAGTAAGTCACTAACTATTAATCAGATAGTATAAAGTTAATTCAATGAAATTACTTAACAAATTAATTGGTAAGTCACCAACTATTAATCAAACAATGTCAGCTTGCCTTTATGACAATTCAAAATAAGGTTGGTATCAGGTAAGCCGAACTAAAATTCAATAAAGTAAGGCAGTAGGTAAGATAATTAAGGTAAAATTAAATTAAAATAACAAACATCACAAAATGATGTAAAGCACGAGTAATCAACTTATGTTTTAACAGTAGCATACCTGTATTTTTAATTGAGTACGTGTTATTCAATAATGATGGCCAGAATCTAATCGTTTATAAGCGAGGCCAATATCAAGGTATAAAGTAAATTAGCCACTAATATGCAAAATTATCAGGCGGCTTTAAAGTAAGGAAATATATATGTGTATATATACTCTAACCTATAAAATGTATTATTACATTAGAATGTTCACGTACGATGGAATGAAAATAAAAATAAGTTAGGCTTATCTGTGTCCTTTGGCTCTCAAACCAGCACAGATGCTATCACATATCCAGGTCTCAACAACTATCCAGTGCCAGTGTAGACAATGGTGGCCGTATAATTGGAGCTATACCAACCGTAACCACTGAATACTTTTCACAAGTGGTTGGGTATGTAATGTAAGGAGAGAGAATGATGATCACCACAAGAAAGCTAGTAAACAGCTAGTATGGGTGGAAGAGGTAAACGTAAACTATAGCAGTTCAATACAATATCCCCAGTTAATTATTAATTACTTGAGCTTAATTACTTAAGTGAAAGGAAAGTCCATTGGCACAATCTCCAGTCAGCAAGATAAAGCTTTATTAAACCACTAACCCCTTAATTTAATATTACAATAATATCAAAAATATAAAATATAATATAAGTCATTGATAAACCCCAAAATGAGAATATCATTTTATAAAGAGTAATCCCTCTAATACTTTACAATAAAATTTGGTGGAGTGACCCAAAATATGGCTACACAGGCATTTTGAACAATGTAACGAAGCCCAGTACAATGCGAATAGCAAAATTACTATAAATCGTGAAAATAATTTGTAGGTTATCCCCAAAAGATATTTATAGTTTAACTAAAGCTTTAAAAACTATGTTTTATATAGAAATTTGATTAAAGTGGTCAAATTACAGAACAATCTAATGGAAAAATATCGAATTTACAAATTGTTAGATTAGAGATAACATTTAAGTTCAATTAGAGATATTAAAACCACTTTACAACTAAAAGGTAACATAATTGAATAGTATTTAGTCTTATAGACTATTTTAAAAGAAAATATAAGTTTTTCCTTTAGGAATATTAACTATGTTGGAGTTTGGAACCTTCGGCAAAATGCACTACACCGAAGTTTTATCCACAAAACCGAAACAGAATTATTGCACTCGACGCGCGTGTTGCTAACCACTAAACTAAACTTGAATTCTACCTTATGCTGTTTTATACTAACTGGTTTGCTTAATCAAGCGGAACCCACTAGTCACGCTCGATGAACCAATACAATGGACTATACGGAATAGGCTTTCTATCTCTATTTAAACTTTTCTCACCTTTAAAAATTTCCATACTTTCATATGCGTCTAATAATCTCCTATCCGTCTTATTATGAATAAATTTTAAATTTTTAATTTTTATTCTATGATTATTATCAAAAGCATGCTCGGCAACACTTAATTTTTCTGTTCTACCATACTTTATATGAGCTATGTGTTCCTTGACTTTGAATCCCTTTTGTATAGAACTTCTAGTTTGCCTAACATATTTTTGGTTACAATTCATGCATCCAATTTCATATATTCCACTTCTATATTAAATATTAAATTAATACGCCGAATATAAACCAAATTTAAGTTAATTTTAAATATACGAAATTTAAAATGTTACCATTTAATAAATAACTGTTTGAGTGTAGTAGGACAAAGTAGGTTTATTTCCTCAGAGACAGGTTCTCAAGTTGCTCTTCTACACAATTCTCTAGAAAATGGCAATAAAAGGGTCCAGAGTTTATTTAAAAAATATGGCCCTATTATTTTATTACGTAGTATTTCACACCACACATTTACTCTTTCACGACCTCGAAACTTCACTTCTCTTACAAAGTCTGGACTCTCAGCTGTTCACTGTAAGCTCGTTCTGTAGCCCAAGCATTATAATTATTTTCAATAAACAAACACATAATTTCCTGCTGCTCTTCTTGTGAATAAACCATTATTCTCTTGGAAGCAATAACACGGAAAAATCACTAGTCTTATGTTTCAGCATGATGGTGCTCCACCACATGAAATACAAAGCGTGCGATTCTATTTTGATACGCATTTTAACAAATGGATTGGACGAAATGGGACAATCCCATGGCTAGCAAATAGCCCCGATTTAACACCGCTGGACAATTTTTTATGCTGATATATAAAAAATAAAATTTACAAGTTGAACATTAACATCATTGAAGACATTAAGTATTTTATTAGGCAAGAGAACAATATATTGAATAAATAGGAACCACATGAAATAGAAAATGCGTTAGTTCACCTACAGAAAAGTTTTGAAGAATATGTTGCTAATCCGTGAGGGATTTGTTACAGATTTTTATACCTATTAATTCAGTGTTTTCTTTTAGGTAATTTACTTTAATAAAGTAAATGGAAATGTGTCAAATAAGGTAATACTGAATAGGGTTTGAAGAAATTTATCGAATGGTGACATAATATACAGGGTGTATCATATAAAAAATATAAACTTTTTACTGTTCTCTGTATAACTGAATAGGGACCTTCAAATTATTTTCAGCATTTGAAGTGGTACAAACATTTCCCATTCATGGCGATTTTTTCCTTTTTAGGGTACGGTCAAAAGCAAAAAAGTTACAGGGGGTGGTACTTTATAACTTGACACCTGCTAATTATATCTGGTATGGTAAACAGTAAATTATCTAATTCCTAATTCTGAAACTATTGCCGCATTTGGATTTTATTTAGGTACCCTCTATTATGTCTACTGATTATTATACGTGTAAGAATGATAATAGTATATTATTTTATATGGAGGAAAAGTGATACTTTTCATGGCGCGCTCGTGTTTAACAGCCGAACGGAGTGAGGCTGGTAATAGAGAGTAAGCCATGAAAAGTAACTTTTCCTCCAAATAAAATATGCTGTTTTTTCTTCAAATGTCGACAAATTAATGCAAAAACATCTCTTTTTAATAGTAATAATATCTAATTATTATTAAAGATAAAAAATGGGTTCGCAAGGCGGCTTATACCACGGTCGTAGGTGGCCTTGCTTAGACCGATGTCGGTGAATATAATGTAACATAAAGCTGTCAGTGGACACTGTCAACAATAATTATTTTTTTAAGATTGCGTCTCCGATTGCGTTTTAATTCCGTATTGATAAGCAGTTATTGAGTAAGTTCGATTAAATAATAACCAATTTGTTCCTAAATTGGTGATTTTTAGAAATGCAGTCACAAATTGAGTTATAAATACAAATTGTAGTTTAATAAATCTTGAGTTGTTGACGCTTATTTTGTTGTCTGTTTGTATTGTATCTATGTTGCTATGACAACACTTTTACCTCCGCCGGCGGAAAAGTGAAAAGTAAAGCTCCGGCGGAGGAAAAACGAAACTTCACGGCCGCCTACACAGTCGAGTAATGACGGATTTACTGACGTTTGAAGAAAAAAAAATATACTTACCTCCCTTAGTTAATTTTCTTTTGTAAAATTCTAAATCTGTTTTAATAAGATTACTGAGTTTTGCATGATAAAAAATAAATAAAACTACTACTTTCAATAATTTTCAATATAATAATTGTACGTATAAAAAAATACCTCCTGCTTAAGAAATTATAGATTTATTTAACTGCCTAAAGAAAAGAGTCTAAAATGAAATAATATATTAACTTGGCAACGCCGCGCGCCGTTCTTCATAAGCGCCACGCTAACTTTTGAGTGTGGGCTGATCGATAGCTTAATCGCTAATTAGTTCACGCCTAAACTTCGTACTAATGAAGTTACTTATAACATTTTTATATAACTTTTTTGTCTTAAAATGCCACTTTCACGCTGTATAAATTAAAGCGTTGATCCCTTCTTCTCACATGGAGGTTCGAAAGTCGTTTTAGATCAACTTCAATTTTGAAAGTGACCTTTCTCGACTGCTGTTTGTGATCATAAGTGACAGGCAAATTCTTAAGGCAATGTCAATTTTATGAAAAAAACCTTTAATGTTTTTTTTCTAAGATGAGTTCATACATCCACCTCTCCAGACTAATAACCTTCATATTCGTCGTCATTTTTTTTAAAACCCTTTATAAAAAAGACTTGAACTGAATCAGTTTATTTTACAATTATTAATCGTTTGCCATTGTTATATGTTTTTGTTAAGTTTTGAGCTGCTGCATCATTAAGTGTATTCAACTTTTTGAGAAACCAAAACGGCTATCAATTAGTTTGTATGCATTAAAACTCTACCACAATGATGATTCAAATTGATCTATGATAAGAAGGAATTTCTGAGCTCGATTTTTTTTTCTGATGGGGTTTGCTCAACTTCTGATGTTTGGACATAATCAAGAGATGATAAACGCACGTTTATTCTGCGTTTTTGCTGCGTTTCATTCTTATACCCTGCGCAATCAGAATCAGCCAAATCAGCAGCTTTCACTAAAGCTATCCCTATAGCGTCATGTTCCTATGAAGCTTATTAGCGAGTCCGGTACTGAGGCGGCTGTATTCACTCCCAATCTAGGGTTTTGCAGAATTTCACTCGTTTTGTTTACTTAAGCCAAGATAACTACTATCCCAAAGCAAGATTAAGTAATTATCCTGGGAGATGTTAATGCAAGGATTGGCAATGAAACAATAGTGGGGATCAAAAACCGATTTAATGAAGAAACAATCAAGGACAGCGGTGAACAACTTATATAGATATGCGCCCTTAACGAACAGCGAATTAACAACACATTCTTTCAACATAAACCGCAACATAAATTCACATTTGAAAACACACGAGGACAAAAGTCCATAATAGATTATATATTAACAAACAGAAACATTCACCCCTCCCAAGTGCTGGACGTAAGAGCATTAAGTTCCGCAAATGCTGTTACTAATCACAATCTCGTAATGGCAAAAATAAGAGTCACGACATACCAAATAAAGAAAAAAACAGAACGAAACAACCAGTAAACTAAATATGGAGGGACTAGCAGATTATTCTACGAAACATCTATACCAACAAAGGCTGAAACAGAAGATTGCAAATAATGGGATAAAAAATGATGACGACGTGGAAATGGCATGGAATAAACTACGCACAAATCTACTAAGTGCAGCCGAAGAAGCACTTGGAAGAGGAAATAAAACCAGAACCGGAAAACGAAACACAAAACCTTGGTTTAAACAAGAGGTAAAGGACTTGGCAGCTGAAAAACGAAAAGCGTACCTGCAACACCGATCGAACACAATCACGTACGAGGTATATAAGGCGGTCAGAAACCGGGTCAATGCACAAATCCAGTCAATTAAACGACAGCATTGGGAAAAATTCTCTGCCGATATGGAACACGACCTATATGGAGGACAGAAAAGAATTTGGAATATGCTGAGAAGCAGAAAAAGACCAGTTAACGAATATATCCAAATGTCAAAGATCACTACTGAAGACTGGGAAAAACACTTTGAACAACTCTACAGTAATAAAGAGGAAAACACGGAGACCAAGGAGACACCCACAAATGACGAAACACCACCAACTTGGCAGATACCGATAGAGAAAATCAAACAAACGGCAACCGCTCTAAAAAACAGAAAATCACCTGGTATAGACGAGATAACGAACGAAATGATCAATCACTTACTTATTACAGCCCTACTTTGTTATATTGAAAACGTCTTAATATAAATCAGATATAGATCTTGTGGTATATTTTTAATGGTTACATGGTTACGTTCTTAAATTGTTCCGTGTGTAAATTAAATGTAAGTGATGAATGATAATTACGATCAGCAAGCTTTCATACTATGTACTTATATACTTAAACAAAAAAAAACAGATTTCAAAAATTCACCTAGAATCATTTTTCATTTCTCACCTGGATAGTGGTACAAACTAACCCAAACTAAACCACTCTAACCCTTCGTGGTGCGGGCATCTTTTGTTGTGTGGACTCATAGGCTGCAGCATAGATTATAGCCTATGCTTAACTCTGGCTCTGTCATGGGCATTTAGGTCATGCCCATTTAAAGCCCCCACCAATCCCCCCCCCCCATTTATACAGCGTGTGCTGAAAACTTCTTGAAAATGTTAATCTTGATACAGAGAGAAAAAGTATCTACAAACTTTTAAGTAAGACTTACAAGGACAGCAAAAAATTCAAAAATATGCATGTCGCATCAATACAGAGCTTAAATATGTGGAATTTTTCTTTTATCTACTATACAGTTACAGTTTATTCTAGTCATTTATTAGTTCAGAAACGCCTTAACATACGCTTGAAATTCATTTTCTTTATATCTAGATTTGCCTCTTCTTTGTACTTTCCTAATACGTAACTACATATTTCTGTTCCCAACAGACTTGGTCACGGCAATATTATTATTTATTATTGGCTAGAAAATGTCACGCAAGACAGAATGAAACAAGCGAATTGGTTCAAATGTCTGAATTTCCCCTCCATTTTCGGCACCTTTTTAGAAGTCATTTGCTCACATTTCATTGTATTGTAATTAAGTAAAAGTTCTAAATATTTTTCCATGGGAATAGAGAACCCAAACCGACCTAAACTAACTCAACACATTTCCGTACTAATCTAAATTTAGAAATTTAAAAGAAGTAAAAGAAAATAGCCTGGAATCGATTACGGATCCAACCGGCTGACAACCAAACGTTAATGTTAAATTTCATTCACCATCCTGTTCTTAAATTTGAATTTACCTTTCTGTTATTAAAATTTGTACACCATTCTGCCAAGAATTTAAATATTAACAGAACTATAAAATAAGGCACACGTAAGAATGGTATCACGATATTATATTAGTCATATTACATGGTATATTATTATTTCTCTACTTAATCAGGGGTTAAAATCCATTAATTTGCATCAACATACCGTTGTAGCGATTTGACTATCTGTTTTGACTATCCTCTTATTTCATGTCTTCTGGAAAGGGGGAAGAGGGCCATACATGGGGATTCCTTCAAATAAAATAAAATATTAAATATTAAGTAGACTTTAGAGGCTTACTCTAATGTTGTTTCGGGAACATGCTTGTCAATAACACTAACTTAGCCTAAAATTTTTACTTAAATTATCTCATAGTTTTTTAAGTTTAGAAAATACGTACCTTGTATGCGTATAGTGACTTCTAATTTTAATGTATTTTGTATCTATTTCTGGTGGCAAGTGGATTTCATTAACCAAATTTCTAGACGGTCTGTTATTCCTTTACTTTGTTTATATTAGCCTTTGACTACCTTTGTGTGTTTTCGACGTTTATTTAGTAAGTCAAACCTTCTCGGATTTAGTCTACTTGAGGTTTTGCTGTCCTGAGTATTAAGAGCTTTTAAAACGTAAAAAGGAATGAAAATAATCATGAAAAAAAAACTCACAATATGTTACCATAAAATAATTGATTCTACATTATTTTGTAGTTGCTACTATTGCTACTTCATGGTGGCAGATATTTGTATTATATTTAGCATCCCAATATGTCGTATTAGTTCGGTTCTAAATGATTATTTTATTAAATTATTTTCGTGCCTACGACCTTTCGGGAATTAAGTGCATTTTTGCTTTGCGCCTGTACTGTACAGTACTATTTACCTATCAGTCTATCAGTTCGAGTGACGATGCATTTCGAACTACTTTGTTCCCGAGCTGAATTTATATTATTCGTTTCTAGGACCACTAGTTTGTTGATTAATATTTGATATCACAAGCACGTGGGAACAGTTTATTAGGAAAATGTTACTGAATTTTGGTTGCCGCTTTGGCGAATGTGACTTCCGCAAAGTGGTGCCGCTCACTTTACGGAAGTCACAATTTGGTCAATACAGGAGCTAGTTAGGATAACCGTAATAGAAACACTAATGGATACCTATTTTCCTTAGGATAAGGGTATTCTGGGTATTGATTTAAATTAGGCCAGATGGAGACCTTGGACAATGGTTTCAAATATCGACGAGAATTTATGTGTAACATGCGGCATGTAGCTCGTATGGGATTGTAGTGGAGTGAGCACTGTGCGTATTATTATTTCCGCCCTCTCTATCGGAAAAAATCTAACAGGGACACTCTTCAAAAGTCAGCCGTTGTGACTGACGGTGTCTGTGTCGCGATGGAATACTTGCTGTATGGGGATCTTTTACCGGACCTACTTTTGAGTCTTACCTTGTTTTTAGTGCATTAACTGTTTGTGGCTCGGACTTAGTGTCATAACTGACACTGCCGATTTTGAGGCTACAAGAGTTATAGGAACGATGAAATATTATTGCTCCTGCGAGGGATCAAAATATTTTAAAACTGTATATCTATTAATAAAATATAAACAACTAAAACTAAAATCTAAGCTTGCTGCTATGCCCGACAATTATTGTTAATTCATAAAATATTTAACAAATTTTTATTATTGTATTTGGCAGCAAACTTATTTTCCATCTAAATACTCTCTTTGTATTTAATAGCAGCAATATTGCAGTCCTAAAATACGGTTATTGTGTCAGCTCACACGATAAGAGAATCTAGGATACTATAATATATGAAAGATGGCTTTTTTCAAAATATTTATACATATAAAAGATGCCCTTTAAAAATACAACTTTAGTTTACCCTTGCTTTTGTTACACCCTGTGTCTTCTTCCTCTTTCTCAGCCTTGAGTTGTCCACTCCTAGACATAGGCCTCTCCATTGATTTTATTTGCCTGTCGAGTGCCGATCCTGGGCCAATCTGATCCAGTTTTTACCCGCCTTTTCCTTGATATCGTCGGCCTGTCTCGTCTGCCGATGCTTCTTGTAGTTGGTCTTGGTCTCCATCTTACAACCCCGGATGTCCATCTGTCCATATCCTGTCGTGCGACCGACGTGTCCCGCCCATTGCCATTTCAGTCTTGCGGTCCTCTTCCATGATATCTGTGATCTTTGTTATTCGTCTTAGCTCTGTGTTAGTTACTTTGTCTGGCAAACTTATACCAACCGTAGCCCTTTCCATGGTTCTCTGTCCAACGTTTTGTTTTTCAGCGCTTTTTTGTGTAATGGCCATTGTTTTCATTCCATATGTGGCTACCGGGAGGATGCAGTTGTCGAAGACTTTTCTCTTTAGATTGATTGGAACTTCCTTAGTGTTAGTATATGTCTTAAGTTGCCGAAGGCTGCCCGCACGTCAGAGCGATTCTACTCTTGATCTCCAGAGATTGATTTTCTTTGCCTAGCGTAATGGTATGTCCCAGATATACGTATTCATTGACAGATTCTATTTGATGATTTTTTATGTTAATTATATCATCGCTTTTGCTTATAATCTTTGTTTTGTTATAATTCATGTTTAGGCCAATCTCTTGCGAAGCGTTGTTGAGTTGTTCCATCATAATTTTTAGTTCATTTATGTCACTGCTCAATAGGATAATATCATCGGCGAATCGGAGATGGTTTAGGTAGCTGCCGTCTATATTTAACCCGAATTTGGGCCAGTCAAGCCTCTTAAGCACGTCCTCCAGGGCCAGAGTAAAGAGTTTCAGCGATATAACATCGCCCTGTCGAACTCCTCACTCCTCTTTCTAATTTGATTTTGCCTGTTTCCAGGTCTTCATCGATTTTGACGTGAATTGTGGAGTTTTCATATATGTCCTTGATTATCACAGAGTATCTGGAGTCAATCCCTACATTGTCCAAACCTGCCATAAAGGACCATTTTTCTATCGAGTCGAACGCTTTTTGATAATCTATGAAGGTCACGTGTAGTGGGACGTTGTATTCGGTACATTTTTCGATAACCATTCTCACTGTCTGAATGTGATCCATTGTACTGTAGCCCTTTCGAAAGCCTACCTGTTCGCATGGACGCATGCTTGGTAGAAGTTTTTGTGTCAGTCTGTTTGTTATTATTCTTAAGAAGAGTTTGTATATGTGTGATTAATTAAGACTTATAGGACGGTAGCTTTCAATATTTGTATTGTCTCTTTTTTAAAAACAATATAACCAGTTCTACATTTTTCCAGTGATTCGGAGACTTCTTCCTTCTATAATTCGCTTGTGATACGGTATTCTCCAGGGGCTTTTTTGTTTTTCATTTTATTTAATGCTCCTCTAATAGTCTAATTGCATCCTTTGTTATCTACGGCAGTTCTTCTGATCCTACGTTTGTGATTCTTCCCGATGGAATTTGGTAACTTGGCATTGCCGTTGATGAGTACAGTTTTTGATAGAATTTCTGAATTTCCTTCGCTCTATCTTTTCTGTTTGTGATTATCATACCCTTGTCAGCTTTTATCTTCAATATTCTAGTTTTCCCCCCTGATAGCCTGAAGCGCAGTACTTTCATGCCTCTATTTTTTTCAATAGTATTGTTTATTTGTTTTGTGATATACGCTCTTATATCCCTTCTAATCTTCTTCTTAGTTTGTTTGTTGATCTCCTTATATTCATTGGTGTCCTTATTGCATTTTCTCCTTTGTTTCATTGTTATGATCGTATCCTTACTGAGCTCTGATTCTTTGTGTCTGGCTTGTGAGCAAATTCTTTTTGTAGCTATATGTATACTCTGTGCTATTTTTTCTGTCATCATGTCTATATCTTGTACTTCCATGTTTCGTACTCCTTTGCTTAATTATTCCTGATAATCTGTTTCTCTACGCAGCAGTAATTCTTCAGTCGTCGGAAATCTGCTGGCATGAATCAATTTATTTCCTTCCAACAGCAGTCTAAACACGAACCCTTACAGCTCTATGATGGCTACATGTATTTAAGCGGTTCAGGACACTGATATCTTCCCATATGTTTGGATTGTTCGAGAGGATGTAGTCTATTTCATTTTTAATTTTGCCGTCTGGGCTCTTCCATGTACATTCTCGCTGTATTTGTTTTCTTGTAGAGTGTGTTCAGACAGAACATCTTTTGACGGCTACAGAAATGTTCCAGCATGTCACCTCAGTGGTTTCGTATGCTCAGACCAAAGTTTCCGATGTATTCACAAGTATCCACTGACCTTGTTTGTCAAATTTTCGAGTTGAAGTCTCCGGTGACAATTTTATAGTGCGAGTTTTCTTGGTGTTGTGCAATTGCTATATCCTCATATAGTCTTTCCATGTCCTCGTCTCCTACGGCAGTTGTTGGGACATACGTGTGCACGATTTGTATACTAATCAATCGTTGAGTTTGATTACAGGATATAATATAGTCCTGTCCGAAATAGAGGTGCATTTAGTGATGACGTGTGAGTGCTTCTTGTTTATTAGAAGTGCTACGCCTCCCTTTTTATCATTCATATCTGAGTTTTTCTGGTGTAGTATGTGACCAGATTTTAAAGTTGTTAGTTTTTCTCCTGGAAGTCGGGTTTCACATATCCCAATTACATCCCATTTGATGGTTTTCAAGTTCCTTCTCTAATTCTACCAGGTGTTCTTCTGTACTCATTGTTCTTATGTTGTATGTGATTATATGGAAGATTTTGGTTTGTTTTTCGAAGTCGATCCCTTACTTCCCCATAATCCGTGGAGCAAACTAATAATTTCTCATTAGTGTGGGTTTCCGAACTTTCAGTTGGACCCATCTGAGGTCCTTTTTCAGGAGTCGACATTTTTTCATTTATTTCTTTATTGGAGTTGGTTGGCCATTTCGCTACCTTGCTGGCCGTTGCGTGTTGGTAGAGGGAAGGTGGGAGTTACATTTTCTTAACTCCCGTTTCTACGGTTTTACCGCCGAGTTATTCGGTCGCCAGAGCCTTGTCAGAGTCGTCAGTTGTGTAGCAGGGTGTACTGGATGGTCATGGTGACCATCGCTCGTGCACAATTTTATAGATAATATATAGAAATTCGATACGCCATCTGTGCACATTTCACAATAGTTAGAAAACAAATTTATAGACACTAGAAACCATCTCCCCTCGATATTTTTACAACGTCACTCACTAATGAAATCTATTTTTTTTAAACTCTCTGGTTTCTCATGAGAAGTCGTGAGATATGGCAAGTCTGTTACGCTGTTATGCGCATCTTGTCAGGTGAATGGGGTAGTTGATAGCGACTCGCGTTCGATTTATCACCGCCGCTAGCTTCTTTTTGTTATAATCTAATATTAACTATTATTTTTGAAGGGCACTCCAACACTAGCACCAACTTAGCTCTAGCTTCGGAGGGACTTCCTAGTGACATGGACTCCTTGCGTAAGTTGTATTATCGCTTGCACGACGCCTACGGTATTGGTTCGGCTGAGGTTGAATCTGATCTCTCTGCCTTCAGGTCTTTATTTTCACCGGAGAGACTTCAATACCTTCAGACAGGATAGGGAAAGTCATAGCAATTATTTTACTACTGGCTCTCCGATTAGAAGGAGGAATTTTTAGGTAGACTGACGCGAACACTGATGGCACGCTTATTGTTTCTCTTATTAATATTCAGTACTTAAGACACAAAACAGATAAATTATTTCTTTTATTAGAAGAGCTTAATTTTCCAGAAATCATTGCCGTAACTGAACATTGGTTAAATGTTGATGAGCCTGTGTTTGTCACAAATTACACTACAGTAACTAGATTTAATCGAAGTAATTTATCACATGGAGGTACTATGTTAATGTCTACAAACAACGACTTTTCGGCAGTGGCTAAGTTCGATAATTTATTGTTTGAGAAAGTATTTGAATTTTCCATCGTCCATCATAGTGCTTATGACTTCTATCTAGAATAACTAAAACTAGTTCTAGTGCTATAGACTATGTCGTTCCATCTTTTGATCCAGAATTCGTTGACTGTGCTGTCTTTAACTCCGGTTTCTCTGATCATGAGGCAGTATTAAGAGAATTTTCGGTAACATAAAAATGCAAAATTGAGAGGAGGATAATGAGAGTATGGCTAAATCCGGTCGCTAGATAATCATGGTCTATTGTGAATGACTAAAAGAATAAGACTTCTTCGTCTAGCACAATCGCTAATTCACTTGAGAACCTAAACAATTACTTTGTGAATGTGCCTAAAGATTTAATCAACACCATAACTTCTTCTGATGATCCGCTTTCATATATCACTTACATGTGTATCGTGTATATCTCTAATCCTAATGTGAATTTACACAGTTTCTTCTTTACGCCTGTAGCATTTGCTGAGCTTCGCAGCACAATTAGACATTAAGAACAAATCCTCATCTGGGCCTGATGGGCTTCCCCTAAAAATGTTCTCAAACCTGTCGGAATGCACATTAAGCCCATCTTACTACTTTAATTAACAAGTCATTCCAAAATGGGGTTTTCCAAACTGTTTTAATAAGGCAATAATTATTCTTATGCATAAAGGAGGAGATAAAGATCAAGCTTTCAACTATCGCCCAATTGCACTCCTTCCACATTATCAATCAATTATGAAAGATTTGTTAAAAAAATGCTTCTATCATTTCTCTTTAAATATAAAATTCTTACTACCCATCAATTTGGATCTTTAAGTAACAATCGCACAAATGATGCTATGTTTTCCCCCTTTAATTATATATAGCCCAACCTGAACAACCATCAGCCTACAGCAACATTTTCCTGTGATTTCTCTAAAGCTTCCGATTGTGTAAATCATAATATCTTAATTAACAAATTGCAGTACTACGGATTCACAGGAGTGCCTCTCGAATGGTTTAAGACATATCTTAACAACCGAAGTCAGCTTGTGAGGGTTGATACGTCGATGTCTTCTTGCAAGCCAATAAATTGTGGCGTACCCCAGGGTTCAGTATTAGGCCCTATTTTGTTTCTGATGTTTATCAACGACATTGCTTGTCTGGACATTAGCGGTAAAGTCTGTCTCTTTGCGGACGTTACTATTTTTACTTGAAGCAACCCCGATCTTACGGCACTTCACAGAACTAGTGACTTAATCACGATTAAATCATAGTGCGATTCTAATCTCCTATGCCTCCACGTTTCTAAAGCTAAAATTTTTGTCATATAAAAATATATTGCAATCATTTGTACTTAATAACACCACTATTGAGTGGGACTTGCACATCGATGCCTTATCAAAAAAATTAAGTTCTGCCTGTTTTGCCCTAAGAACGGTTTCCAGGGAGCTTAACTTGTCAACTGCTAGAACAGTCCATTATGCCCTTTTTGAGTCGCACCTTCGCTACGATCTTCCATTCTGGGGTAGGTATTGTGTGACTCAATTTAAGCGTATTTTCAAACTACAAAAGAGAGCTGTTCGATACTCACTGAGACTAAACAGTAGAACTGACTGCCAAGATTTCTTTAAAATATTTAAAATATGAACTCTTCCTTCCTTACTCATATTTGAATCCGTTTGCCGTTTGCTTAATCTACAAGCACGTATCTGCTATTTCAGAAAGCAATCTCACAACTATCCACTTGGGAATAGGGAGCATGATCTGTATCTGCCAACCCCACGCTCAGAGTTAGTTAAAAGCTCTATATTGTACAATGCAAAAAAACACAATTATCTGCCATTTGAAATGAAGTCAATAACAGCTTTTCCCGCATTTCGCAGAGGTTTGAGATCATACTTCTGGAGAGAGCCTTATACGCATTAAACGACTTTTTTTGTTAATACCTAATTTTGAGCATCTTACACACTGGTTTAATGTTTCATGTTTAGTGTTTAGGATTTGATATTTAGATGGTTAAATATTTTGATATTTAATATTTTATACAATTTTTGACCACGTACAATTTGCAGAATTTTATAAAGTTTTGTATAGTTAGGTTTTTCTTTTTTTTATTGTATGTTTCTATTTGTGTTTTTATATGTTTTGTACTCTAGCTCTAGCTTTGTCTAGAAATTGTAATATTTTTTTGACAATAAAGCATCTTATTATTAGTTAAAGACTGCTTTATTTACATGGAAACGTTTCTGTGAATGCCAAAAATATGTATACCTATCCAACAAATTCGACGAAATATATTCCCGCTTTAGTTGCGGAGACAAAATATGATGAGCGTTGCCAAGTTTAAAACTGTTTTTCTAAAGATGGAAATTTTACACTAATTTGATTTTACTGCGTTCGATTCCTGGTCTGGACTTCGCGGTCTAACTTTTTATTTTCTTTTAGAGATACTAATGAAAACCGCCTAATCTCGAAATGTGTTTGAGTGAGCACTTTTAATACTATGTTGAACATCTCGATTAGTTCATTGGCGGAGATCGGGGCAACAACAACTAGAATTTCGCAAAAATTAATAATACGTGCCTAAATGCTCAAAATTATTATTTCGTTTGATGATTAATTTTAAGCAAATTAAGTTTCTTGCATTTTTTCTCGTATCTCTAATTAAGTAAAAATAATTTTATAGTTCACGTCATAGAAACTTTTTAAGAAAATTATAACACGTAAAAGCACTTAATAATGCACCCACATGTAAAGTCAAATAAATTTCTGAAAGTGTTCTCCATGAGCTACTCGACGTGTTAAATTGTCTCTTACGTGTCGGAAAATCTCCGGACTGTTTGACTGTGGTGAATCGTAATATGCAATTTTTTAAGAATCCGATATATTGTGGATCTGAATGTTTTACACTGAAAAGTATAGAGTTCTGTCTGCGAAGAATATATTAGTCAATTTTCTTTAAAAGTAATGCTAAGAGTTCCAGTCTAATGATTAAAAAAGTTACTTTTTGTCCTGAAAAAGGCATATTTCACTTATATCATTAATATAATTGAATAAAAGCAGAAGACAAACGTACAAAATGTAAATAATCAAAAACAAAATGATAAATATTAATTACACAACGCGTGAAACATATCAGCTGCTCAGATATAGCGTCTAACGCTAATGCGTATTTCCACACCTCGCGCATGCGTAGCCTACACTGTGTATTTCATATGCGTTTCAAGTGAGCGGCAGTTTAGGTTTGTGGACGACTTTGCGAAGTTTTTTTTCTCTAAAGACCATGCAGAATTTTATTTTTCAATGTTCAATATTGTTATTAATGTTTATTGCGCTTGATTTCTCGTGGTGACTTTAATGTAATCTCCATGTTAGTTTGCTCCAAAACTTGTAAATAAAATCGCGCCAAACTGGATATTATATTCCAAGACTTGTAGAAAAACCAATATCCATCTGATATAATACTTTATATTAAATTCTCGCTAAACTCTACTGCATCGCACATTCGCACATCCAAATCTTGAAAGCTTGATTCAATAAATACCATGTATTTAAATAGATAAACCTGAGGCGTTAACCCTGGCGATCGCAGCGGCCGGAGTTTTGGGCAAGATAAAATGGTTGTAGTCACGTCTAACATGTTTCTAATTACTTGCGAAATCCTACGCATGATAAACTATTAAGCATACTTGCCAATTTTCTTATTTCGGCTAATTTAGATATTTCGAATACAATTACAAAGCATTTGGCGATATAATGCAAAATTTTCAATATCCGTATTAAAATTAACAGCCTAGTATTAACATAATTCTGATAACAGCACTTTAAGTTTAATCTTATATTGAGAGAAGTATATAATTATTAAGCAATGGCGTAACCAGTCTTTAGTTGCCAAAGGGACAGGAAACTAAAAAATATAAATTAAATGTAAAAACTAGAAAATATAACATAAACTGTAAAAAAATAACAAAAATGTGACTGTTAAATCAAAATAAAATCAAAAGGACGCATTAAGTCCTGAATGAAACTGGCAAGCTTTTTTGTGTCTTGGTTATATTTTCATCACTGATTAGAGAATGAATAGATTGTTTTTGATCAATTTTTATATAAAAACCTTGCAACATATTTTGGGAAGAACTCTAAGATGTTTCATTACATCTTTTCATCCTCCCCGCAATTTGGGCATTATTCGAGGCACAAAAACTGGAAAATTAATTACTAAATTATAGGGATTCTTTTCAGTTCTCTTTGAATACATTTTCAGAAATTACCGAAGGAAACACAGGAGAGAACTGCTGACCGGAATTCTTCTTTTAATAAAACTGAGAAAAATACGACTAGTGCTGCTCAGTACAAACCTAGAGTCCTATACAGGATGTTTCAAGTTACTACATCCAAAATTTATTTGAGATGGTGAACAAATGTCGAATATGCTAAGCCATATTAATGAGCACTATACAGAAGAAAGTGGTGGGCCAGGACGATTCAAGGTGCGCCACTGTTTTCCTTAGAAAAGAAGGTTTCCTGGCCATAACTCATATATTGGAAATTCCAATTAATAAATTAAATAAAATATAAAACTTGTTGAATATTATACGAGCATGTAAATTTTTGAGAATCTGTACCAAGCACCGATAATTATTAGATCCATATTCAGTATTCATTTAGTGTTTATTAGGACTGACAACATATCAGTTGGTCCTAAAAAGTAGAACTTTAATTTGTTTTAATTAGTAGTAAACTACTTCGACAATAATACTATTTTACGATCATCTTGACAGGTGTTGTGATGAAAGCTTAAACTTATTATATACAACTTAGTACACTTAGTATTAAGTACAATAATAATACTTGTCCATTTAGACCGGGAAGAATCAAACAATTTCAAAAGTAAGGTAAGACCGAGATTGTTTCCGAAATTTTTTAAAGAACACACCAGTACTAAATGCCTCTGTGAAATATAGTGTGTATGCCGTTTGTAACAGTTTCTTCTTATGTATTTTCCTTTTCTTGTACCTATATGATTCGCAAGTTTCATCAAAACATTTTAATTCAACGCTAAACTTTTTCTCAAAATTTAGGTTTATAATTTAAATTCGTTAGATTTACTCTCGGGCGTTTCTTGCTCTTCTATGTTCAGTTTTTTGAGGAAGGTTTTATATTAGAATTTGGTTATTCAACGTATTTTTCGTAGAACATGAAACGTAAAGTGTTGTTTAGTAGTCGCCACAAACAGATTTACTAAATCGCTTTTTTAAATATTTACAAATGTTCGGTAATTGCAGCTTCTAAATTAATATTTTTATGCTTTAAAGCGTATGACATAACAAAGAAAATCTTATGAGTAATAACAAAATAAATAAAACTTTCATTCCATGAAGTGTTCGTAACAAATTAACACCGTGTTATGGAAACGTTACAAAGGCAAATAAACTGACAATAATAATAATAATTGCAATATCTTCGGTAGTTGAAATCGTATATATTACTTTACAAATGAAAAGAAAAACCTTATTATCACTTTTCGCTTTAGTGTTGCTCAGAAAACTTCATCAAACTGCTTCGACAGTTTGGGTCTTGTAAGATCGGTGTTTATCTTATTTAATTTTCTTTAGGTAAGTCCATGATATTTATTAATATTTAGACCGTTATCTATAGCGAAAGCTATGATAGACTGACAAAAACTTTATCTAAAAAAGTAATAGGAGTTCACGAAGATCGCCAAAATAATATATTTCTGAATATATAGGGCAAGTCAAAAACGTACGATATCCTAAATTTGTAAATTTCAAACAAAACGCCATGCCATTTGGTTATCATTTTATTAATATCTGCCTATAATTCAGCAATATTTGGTCGCTCATGAGGTCTAAAAAGACTGCTGTCGAAATATTCACATTTTTAAATAAAATTTATACCTCCACCTAAATCGAAAGTATAAGAAATGAAAATGCCTTTATCGACAAAGGTTGTAGGCATTTAAGAAGACCATAAAGAAAAATAATTTTTCAACATACAGACTGAATTGAAACGTGTGGTATGTCAAATTTGTAAATTTTAAGCAAAACAGCATATGTGTTGTTACATTTTAAAAATCTGCGTGAAATTTTAAACCCGACACTTTGAGTCCAATGTCAACTCTTTTCGAGAGATTGACAATTAAAAAAATATATACAATTTGACTCTCTATAGAACACGAACCATAGAAACAAACTTTAAATACATTCAAGAAGATCATAATGAAATACTATTTTTGAATATACAGGGTGAGCCGAAAACGCGTGGAATGTCAATAAAGCAACGTGTATGTAAGTAGATGTCTAAAGTACGCAATTTGGGATCTGTAGGGGCTAAAATCAAATTGTTTTTGAGATATTGACAAGTAAGCAACGAAGTTAGTCCATTATTTAGATCTAAAAACCGTGCAGACGTTTAAGAGAACACAAAAATATTTTTAAAATACAAGATGCTCTAAAAACGTTGGAAATGCAATAGTATATTATGCAATGAGCATTTAATGATGGCTGTTAAGACACGAGCGTAGTATTGTAAAGAAAGAGAGGTTTTTAACAGTGTGAGATACATATACTATTTTTTTTCTACGACCATTCATATTAATGAAGAATAATCTTGCCTATAAGTAAATTGCCTACGAATTTTCAAGATTGATAATTTTAAAATCTGTCATGATCATGGCTGTCTTTGATATTGACCGAATATCACTGGGATGTTGAATTTTGATTGGTTAGAACCCAGTTTAGTAATAAAACGGCAGTGTCATAATGAGCCTCATTACGTTACTGGTAGTAAATGTCTAATATCAAATCAATAATTAAAGAATAGGAGTAGAAAAATCATGTTATTACATTTTTAAAATCTACGCAAAATTCTGAAGTTTGTGATATGCCTTACGCACTAGTGCGTAAAGTAAATCTGACACATTTTTGACAATTAAGGCAGTGCGTAAAATAATACATTTTACGCACTAGTGCGTAAAGTAATTTAATACTATTTTTGTTTTTTCATATATTTTTCGGTAGTAGAAAAAATTTCGTATGCTACTCATGTGTAAAGTACCCTTTTTTTATTCATGGGATTGTCGCATTCTCCTACGGCTCATGCGACAATATTCCCATTCATAAAAAAAGAGTCACTTTACACACTTGTTGCATAAATAACTATTTTCTACTACAGTGCGTAAAGTACTCACTTTACGCACTCTCTAAGATTCATAAAATAGGCCTTTTTAATGTACAGTGCCATGTAAAGTAAGTTATTTTACGCACTAGTGTGTAAAGTAAATCTGACATATTTTTTGACGTTTAGGGCAGTGCGTAAAATAATATATTTTACGCACTAGTGCGTAAAATAATTTATTTTAGGCACTAGTACCTAAAGTATTTTAATATTATTTTTATTTTTTCATATATTTTTTGGTAGTAGAAAAATTTTTGTATGCTACTCATGCATAAAGTACCCTTTTTTTATTCATGGGATGGTCGAATTCGCCTACGGCTCATGCAACAATATTCCCATTCATAAAAAAGGGTCACTTTACACACTTGTTGCACAAATAAATATTTTGGAGTTTAATAAATCCACTATTTTAAAAAAACAACTCCAGCTTGTAATACATTTTTGATCCCTAAATATTTAGAGAAAATATGCAGGGTGATTCGGTACTTCCGGTTATCAAAATAAGATGACATACCTATACAAAACTTTCAGTAAAATGAAATTATTCCGTGAACACCGCAACTCATTAGCTTTTTTCGTTTACGATTTATTTAAGATCAAAATGGGTGAAAATATGGATAACCACACTGTGTTATAAACAAATCGGATTTTCAGACAAAAATAACTTCCCTAAATTATGTTTCTCTACTGTTTTTAACATCCCTGTCTTTGTGGTTTTATATATGATGAAGAGGCGGTATTTACTACCGCCATCACCGATTATGAAAGACTTTTTATCAAAACCCGTCCAGTTAATAAAATTCAATCCTTAAAGCTGTAGACTAGACATTGCAAATATTTCTTAACGTTAAGACTTTATTAGACATTTGCCTCACTTCACAATAAAGCGATTAAAGCGAGCAATTAAATGTTGCAGGACAACAAAAGCGAAGAGAGACCTCGAGGAATTATTGTTATCGTAGCTGAATGGGTGGACATGTAAGCGTCATCGAAGGGCAACAACAACAACCACGATGAAGCGCAAGAACCGTTAGACGCCTTCGACGCCTCTTTGGACGCTATATAACGCGACGCTTCTCAACAACTTGTTCATTGGCCGCGCAATCGACGTCTCAACATTCCGGAAATTAGCGTATTCTTTGGGGCTCACAAGTTTATCTCGTAACATGACTTTGGCGGGTGCTTTATGTTTTCAAACTTTTTTCTCGGTCGCATTGTTCGCATTCGTGGTGAGGGGCCGACCAGATGGATGGATGGGATTCATTCCATCGAGATCTTCAGCTAGGGTAAGTTTTTTTTGACCAAATATAATTACATTAAACGATTTATTGGAAATTCTGTCGAAATTTACCACACAGCTAAATGTAGTAGCTAGTTTATGATGTATTTTTTTCAGACACAACTATATTAATAAGTGGGTATAGGGTTCAAATTTAACATTTTCGAAATGAGCATGCTTTTCACAATTCAGCGATCTTTCACCCGCAACGAAACGTAAAAAGAAAACTTTTTTCATAGTAACTGTTACATTTGATACTTATATCAAATCTACATACAGGTTGTTCAAATAATGCGGGCAAAGACAATAAACTTACAAAACTTTTTTTTATACTAAATGAAACACATTTTGTATTCCATGCAAATTTTTTTAATTCAAAAAGGACTTCATATTCATAACAGAGCGCTTTCGGCCTAAGCCAGCATCAGTGTTACCTGAAAAGTAAATAAAAAAAGTAAGTGGCTACTGTAAGATTTTTGGTAATAAGAAATTGATATAATTGACATTGTTATATTAGGATTCTGAAGGTCCAAAGATAAGTAAGCGAAAGAACATCTACCATTTTCTTTTTGTTCTACTCGTTGAAAAAATCATACAAAAAAATCACACAAAGGTCATTAATGGGGCCTTCATTAATAAATGTAAATATTAAGTTTTATTTAAAATGAAAACAAATACTAAAATAAATTACTTACCAACATTGGCATTTTCTTATTGTAAAAAATAATTATATTTTGGTTAATTAATTAGGGGCAGACATTTATGACTAATCTCTAAGTAGATCAGAGAGCAACGTACATATTATTTGCCGATTCTATGTGATTATTTTATTTTAACAGGAACTATTACTGTGTATATAAAATGTTCATAAGCAATACAAAAAATATATATTTTTCCAAGCAACTAGATTTATCCAATGCATGGTGACAATTTAAATGGAAAGGGTTGTCGAGTGATACAACATTTTTAAAGGGGGTTAAATTGCCTCTTCAACGACACGTAGTTTTCAAATTTGGATTAGTAGCTTACGAAAAATAAAGTTAGGAAGCTTGAAGAAGAAAAACTAATCATCGCAGATTTTAGTCTCATAAATGGGAAATTGTACAGGGTGGCTCGAATTCGTGTCCATGTATGGGGAACTAGAAAACCGTAAGAGATACAGTGTCGGTCAAATTAAGGCAAAATTGCGCATTTAGGTGCCTAACAATATGCCGTTTAGAAAGTTTTAAAATTTCGAGTATTTACGGAGATATCCGGAAAAAACTGAAATTTTGAAATATCGTTTAATTTTTTTCCTGTGCTTATTTAGCAACGGATTTCAAATCTAATTGCACTTTTGCATTGCCACTTTTTCCGCTCTATCCAATGATGATATCCAGTTTGAAATCCTACGTTTCGTCTTCAAGGGATCATCATCAACTTTCTTTTTTTAAATACGAACTTAATTTTTTTTTATCGTTTTTCAGATGGTATTGGCGTTGTTAATATGAGTATGTGTTTTTATTTTTTTAATTTTTTTTTTATTATTTTTAGTTTATATATCTTGCTTTGGCGTGATTTTATATAATTTAATTTAATTTTCTCGTAAGAAATAATTTTACTATTTTCAGAAGAAATTATTTTACTTTTTTTTTATTTTTAATACACTCCAATTTTCCACTTAATACAAAAAATAAAGTAAAATATATTTATAGAATATAAATATTTCAAAAGTACCTACCTTAAAATATTTAAAATTACTCCAGAGCAAAATATATAATTAAAAAAATAATAAAAAAAATAAAAAAAAAATAAAAAAGAAAATAAAAACACATAATCATATTAATAACGCCAATACCATCTGAAAAACGATAAAAAAAAATTAAGTTCGTGTTTAAAAAAAGAAAGTTGATGATGATCCCTTGAAGACGAAACATCGGATTTCAAACTGGATATCATCATTGGATAGAGCGGAAAAAGTGGCAATGCAAAAGTGCAATTAGATTTGAAATCCGTTTTTAAATAAGCCCAGGAAAAGAATAAAACGATTTTTCAAAATTTCGGTTTTTTCCGGATGTCTCCGTAAATACTCGGAATTTTAAAACTTTCTAAATGGCATATTGTTAGGCACCTAAATGCGCAATTTTGCCTTAATTTGACCGACACTGTATCTCTTACGGTTTTCGAGTTCCCCATACATAGACACGAATTCGAGCCACCCTGTACAGCATCAACATTCATGGAGTAATGGCAACATGTAGTTAGACGAAATTGAAGCATTTGTTAGGACATTTATTTTTTAAAATAACTTGTAAAAACACAAAGAAACAAATTTTGACCCATAGATAAACAAAATTCTGTTAGTTTATTCTAGTGTTTAGGTCCTTAAAGAAATTGTCTCGTGTTGATTGTTAAAAATGCTCTACACAATTGCAGAAAGAATTGAACTTTTGTCCGTTTTCTTCAAAAAAAAAAAATGATAGTGCCCGAGCTGCAACTCGATTATTCAATGAAAGGAATCCAGGTAAACATTTATATCACAATTATGTGAGTTGAGATCTAATGCCGAAATTTAATAAAACGGGATGAGTTCAAAATAAGAAAACGAATATTGAGAATCCTATCAGAAAGGAAACAACACAGGTGGCTGTTTCGGGTTATATTACAATAGATCCTACTCTCAGTACAAGGAAATGGTGTGATGTTTTCAGGTGCCAGCATCAAAAAATACTTAAAAAATATAAAAGTTCAGCAGTTAAACGAAGACCACAATGATCGGCGTTTGGAATTTTGTGATGTTATGAGTAGGCGAATTAATAACGACCAGATTTTTAATATCTGTTTTTCAGACGAATGTTGGTTCTTTCTGAATGGCATGACGTAGTCAGCCAACATAACTGTCGGTATTCTTTTTCCTGGAAATTTGTATGGCGAAATGTATTTGGATTTGTGGGAAACCACCGTTGTTAATTCAGCTTTATTGTAGATAGTCGAAGAGGATGATCGTTATCGCGGAGAAAACCTGTTTCAAAAAGCTGGTGCGGATCCACATTACGCGATGCCTGTTACGATAGTTCTTAGATGGCTCTTTTGATTAATGATGGGTTGGGAGAAGAAGGCACATTGAGTGGCCTTCACGTTCCCTGGATTTATCGTCGCTGTACATTTTCCTATGGGGGATATTTAAAGACAAAAATCTATACAACAGCGCCTGAATCATTAATAGTTTTGAGACAACGTATCCTTACCCAGTGCAACCAAATTACACGTGTAACGCTGCTAAATGTCAGATTAGACTTTGCGAAATGTCTCTACTACTGCATGGAGGTTGGTGGTCGATATTTTCAACATTTAATAGACTAACTACTAATCCAAATTTGAAAAACTAGATGTCGTTGAAAAGAGAATTTAACGCCCTTTAAAATTATTTATCATTCGACACCACTTTCCAATTAAAATTTCAGTTAAAGGGTTGAAAATACGAACATAATGTATCCCTCTAAAAAATGAAATCGACGGGCTTGAACGTTTGTCATTTTATTATCCGTAAATAATAAAATAACAAATACTATTTTTTCGGTTTTAAATTACAGACGTTTAAATAAGTTTGGTTCTGATAATATATTTTTTATAATTTAAAAGCTCCTTTTCCTAGAATTTTTATTAGAAAATTCGTTTACCACATGATTAAGTCCATTTCATAAACAACGTTCGATTCAATTGAAAGTAAAACTAAGCTGGTTAATCTACTTTGACACATTTGCGATCTCAAGTAGTCTTTAATTAATGTTAATTTACTAAATGATCTCTCAAGACTTGTCACTGTCATAGGTAAAAAATGCAGTAAAAACCACTTACAAGGATTCTGTATTGCTTACTAACCCAAAAAAAAATCCTTAATGGACATATCATGATTTTAAATAATTTTTTTTGTACGAGACTTAAAAGATGTTGATATTCAATTATAATGAAAGGTTTTATTATTTCTATGATTCAGCTAATCAAATTCCTAAACATTTTGTGATATTATATAGGCTTTATTTTTTAATTACACTGCCCCCGGGCTTTGTCCCGACTTGCTCTATTAGAGCTACGCCACTGGATTTAAACTATAATCATGACAGCACGTTAGTGTATTTAGCAGTATAAAAGCGATATAAACTTGGGTCGTTTTTCACAATTTTTAAAATTTATAACACTGACTAACTCATTTTTGCTTTACCTTGAGAATATTTTAAACCATTTAAATAATAAAATTTACTCCACTGCTTTTTCCTAATCTTAGTAGTATATCCAAATGCACTAACCAAAACTGGACACAAGGACTCTCGGGTTTTTCCGTTAAACCGAACCGTTTTCGAGAAAAAAAATAAACGCTGATCACTTAAAACAATTTATAGTGAAGTTTTTAATGTACAGGGTATCCCATTTTCGATGATATTATAGGGCATTTCACTTACGAGTAAAGATAGGGAGTTGCGGTTTTCACTATACTGTGCTACTTTGTTGTGAAAAGAACAATGGTGTAAACAAAATTCTCAGAGCCCGCTTTGTTTCTGAGGTACAGGGCGAAATTGAAAATAATGCATTTTGAGACCCCCTCGTATCTTCGTTATCCTTTAACATATCAGAAAGCTAAAAACTTGCCCATAAACAGATTTTTACATAGAATCCAGCGACTTACTCAGATTTTTCCTGTAAGCTGTCAATTTTTAGCTATAAATCAAATTTGTATTTTTTTTACTTCATTTCATTTCATTCATTTGATTGGAAATTTTATAAGCTTTACAAAAATACATAAGAAATTATATGTATGTAAGCATTATTGTCTTTTAAACAATGATATAAGTATTAGTAGGCAGTGATTATTAGAAAAATGGAATGATCATTTCCTATAGGCCAGATCCCTCAGTTGCAAAATTTATATTTTCTGTGTAATATTGCATTTTTTTACGTCTGAAAATGAAAGTTATTAATATTTTGAAAAATATAACATATTAGTCTGCTTTATACAGATCAATGAAAACTCCCGTGATGCTTCTCAGCTATATTGTAATGGTTTTTTTTTTGAATATTTATTCACCTTTTGACATATTTAGGTTTATTTTTTTATTTAATGATCATTTTAAAAGGAGGTAAACTACTCTTTTAATGTTTTCTGGAATAAAGAAACAATTAGTAGAACAATGAGCGTTTATCCGGCCCCTACCAAAAACGTATAATAGGGAAAATCACGATAGGGACGGAGTCAACGTTCCATGTTCTACGATTTTTTGTTATTCACGAAAACATTAAAATACCAGGTTGCCTTCTTTCTAGATATCTATAAATTAAAATTATATTTAAATAAAAAATAAACCTAAATAAGTCAAAAGGTAAATAAATCTTCAAACAAACCTATTGAAATATAGCTGAGAAGCTTCACGGGAGTTTTCATTACTCTGTATAAAGCAGACTAACATGTAATATTTTTCAAAATATTAATAATTTTAATTTTCAGCCATCGTAAAGAATACAATATTACACACAAAACATAAATCTAGCAACTGAGAGGTCTTGCCAATAGGAAATGATCATTCCGTTGTTCTAATAATCGCTATCTACTAATACTATAACATTGTTTAAAAGCCAATGCTTATACTATACTCACCAAGATATAGATAAAAAATGACAGCTCGCAGCAAAACTTTGACTACTCCACTGGATTCTACGTAAAAAAACTGCATAAAAGCAAATTTTTAGCTTTACTATATATTAAAGGATAACGGAGATACGAGGGGGGTCCCAAAATGCATTATTTTCAGTTTTTTGTGTCTCAGAAACAAAGCGGGCTATGAAAATTTTGTTTTCGCCATAATTTTTTTCACAAAAAAGTAGCATGGTGTTCCGAAAACCGCAACTCTCTATCTTTACTCGCAAGTGAGATACCCCGCAATATCATCGAAAATGGTACGTATCTCCAAAACCAAAAAATTATTTATTATTGGATTTTCAGGGCACATTTTATGGCCTATCGACTAGTTTACCGGGTGTTTTTAAAATTGTGCATTGTATGTATAGGATAGTTAACAAATTTTATAAAATTTCATTTGTCCCCAAGATATTCAAGTATTTATTTTATGTTTTGTTCGTTACATTTAAATGATTCTTACTTAAAATGTACAAATAATTCAGAGATTTCTTGATGCATTCAGTTTTGTCCGCAATGTGACTATCAAAATAACAGCTGACTATTTTCTTTATGAGGCTGGAATTCTTAAGCAAACATTACTTAAAAAAAATTGACTAATATCCTCTACGCAGACATAAATCTACAATTTTAATTAAAGAAATCAATGCTGATGCTTAAAAAATGGCAAAATGTTAATAAAGCATGGTGATTTATACAAAATAGTTTTGCTTTATTACCATTTGGTAATTTTTTTACCACTCTGTATATTGCACATTTAAATTTCTTACTAAAAAACATGAGTTACATCTATGAAAAGAATATTTGTAAATTTTTTTTAAGTAATGCTTATTTGAGAGTTCCAGCCTAATGATTAAAAAAAACCACCTTTTATCTTGGAAAAGTCAAAACTGAACCAAAAAATTCCCCTTTTTAACACGCTTTTATTAGCTCCACCTGTATGTATGATTGTTTGTTTGTAACTGACGAACGCCAGTTCGCGATCCGTTCGGCATGTTCCCGATGAGGTAGAGGGCTTACATTTTCAGGGGATGTAGACGGGGTAAAATGAAGATACTGTGCCAAAATTGAAGGTCATACCCCCCCCCCCCTCTCGTTCGGACAGGAGAGGGGGGACAAGAAAAAACTAAAATAATTAATTCCGAGAGAACGGGAGGGGGTAGGGGGTCCAAATTTTTATGGCAGGTGTGGTACCTGGGGGCTACCTTGGGCCACATGGGGGGCGGCGGGGCTCTAATTTAAGGAGGGAATTTGAGGGAAAAACCGTTTTTTTGGCCGTAGCCAAGGATTAAATAATACAGTTTAAAAAAATGCTTCCATAGTATATCGAACTAAAAAGTGGAAAACAAATATAGTTTAAAAAAACTAAAAAACACGCTTTAATGATCAATCGAACTAAAAAACAAAAAATAATTATTAATACAGGCAGAAACTAATAATGAACGAAAAATATTAGCATTATTGTGAAATAATCGTGGGGTGCTCGATGTACATAAAATCTAGCACAAAGCGCCCTATGCTTTGTTTACAATAATACTAATATTTTTCGTTCATTATTATTTTCTGCCTGTATTAATAATTATTTTTGTTTTTTAGTTCGATTGATCATTAAAACGTGTTTTTTTAATCTATATTTATTTATATTTTGACTAAGAATCTTTTAAATGTAAAAACCAAAAAATATAACAAGTATATTTTTGGGACAAATGAAATGTTATACAGTTTGTTTACTACCCTGTACCCTGTACATACACTTTATTAAAAACATCCGGTAGCCTCGGCGATAGGCCCTAATATTTTGAAAACTGCATTAATAGTTATTTGTTTTACTAGGCAGCAAAGTAGTAAATTCCATTTTCTTTTTTCCGGATACTTTCTAGACAGACTATAGATTGACTGCCGTGGCTGATAGTACATAGACGAGCGTAGCCAGGCTAGGAATTCAGCTAAGGCAGTCAATCTAATTTGCTACCGAGTTTTCTCCGATTGTTTATAATGATATACGTATATTCTATATTGGAAAATTATTGCAATTCACAAAATCTTTTTATTTTTCTTGTAGTGATAAATTAAAACAAAATTTGATAGAAATCGCAATTGTTGGAACGGTTGGTTGCTATGGAAATGTATATGTCCATAATAATTATAGTTTGACAACTTATGTCAAACGTTTTATTCCCATGGAGACTAATCACTTTGCTGCCAAGGCAGGAAAAGTAATACTTTGCTGATTGATATGTGTCTGCAAAATTAATATTTGCTGTCAATCGGAGAAAAAATATTAATTTAGATTTGTTTATACGTACACGGTGAACCATATAACTCTTATTTAGATCACCCTGTATATTTTGTCAATCTGTAATATGTCAATTCAAATAACAATCTACCTAACTGCCAAAATATGAACATACAAAAATTATAATCAACTATTAAATAGGCGTTTTCGATAAAAGCGATCGAGTCAGATGGCGGCTGAGAGGTAGGATAATTTCGACTAGCGTGCAAGATATATTGGGTTCGATGCTCAGCGATCTCAAGAATAATTTTTTAAATTTTATTTAGTTTTTAATATCGCTTTGTTGAAGTTTTCACTTGTGTCGTGTAGTCTTAAGCATACACCGTTTCTTTTATCTACTTATTTTTAACGAGTAACTGCCTGTGCTGTCGATTTTCCTCGATATCTTGACCACCCTGCAAATGAAGAAGCAACCATATGAAATTTGATTGATTTAGCTGATACTTACTTGTTGGACCTAGACATCCATAATAATTTATTATGATTCCATGAAGCCAGACAATAGACAACTTTGTTGTAGATATTTCTAACATATTGAAAACTTAAAAAATAAAAAAAAATTCTGACTTTTTCGTAGACATATTATGTGTCAAAAAAATATTTGCAACAATGGAGAATTCGTAAGATCCAAGCAGGTTTATTCTCTGAAACCTATTTGGTCCATGTGATGGGTTGGTTTTGATATTCTGACGATTTTGACGAGTTTATTGGCAGAGATAAAAAGCAGAATCAAAACATTGTACTGATTAAAAAAAAACAGCAAGAAATAAATAGGTTTGAAATGCCTGTTCGTTCCAAATATATTTGCCTCTATTCTTTTGTTTAATCTGTGTAATTTTTGCGTTTATAGCGATTTTCAGCTCTGCCAGTAAACTTGTCAAAAATCGTCAAATTATCTATAACAACTACCAAATCTTCTTATAACTCTGTGAAATTGGTTAGCTACGCCTTGGCTAAGTTGGGGTTTGGAACCTTCGGCAAAATGCACTAAAACAGACTTTTCTCCACAATACCAAAATTCTTCATTTTAAAAGCGGATATTCGGTATTGTCGCTAAAACTCTATTTTAGCTAAAGTCTGTAAACCGAGCGTTGATCGTTACGTCATAAATCCTGACGTCAGATCAGTTTTGAAGCATGTCCTGAATTGATTCACAAGAGTCTTGGGAGGAGCATAACTTACGCTTCGCGCATGATCCATTTCGTGTCGGTAAAATAGACGGCTATTGTCGATCTCCAATGTGAGGTTAGATAGGACGCTGAATTCAAAACCAAAACAATAACAAACAACATGTCATGCTCATGAACTCGCGATGGATAGATTTAATTTAACCCTTAACACACCATGTGAGATTTTTTATCACAAAGTATCATGTGGCGTCTAGCAGACTATTCAAAAAATAAACACCAAAATGACATTTTTTTGAAAGACTTTTATTATATTGATACAGCAAGGAACAAATAAACATATTTCTACACAAATTTAGTATTTTTAATAATACTTATCTAATAATAACCATAATAACAACAATACTAATTAGCAATTACGCTTTTAAACATAAATGTCATTCTCGTTTCAAAAAAGTTAAACAAAGAAACAAATTGCCAACGTTTTGACAAAAAATGGTTCATAATAGAACATATCAATACATTCACTAAGAAAAGAACAAAAAAAAACAAATAGGTTACCTCCCAGCAAAAGTCAAACATCGCCTTTGTTTACACATGTTCAGATACAATATTCTCCTGTTCAGATGCACTTTCTATATCACTAGCATTACTGTCAACTTCGCCATACCAACGTAAAAGAGTGTCTTCAAATTCTTCATCACCAAAACGGAATTATTTTCGAAGGACCGGCCATAGCGTAGTTTATATTTTACTTACACAAACGAACATGTGGCGTCTGGGAGACTACTGCAAACAGGTTTACCGCGGTGGTTTGCTTCTAAATGACTATAAAATAATGTCGAATGGGCGATTTACAGTTTACCAATAGCGAAAAGATTAGGTGGCGTGACCGGTTTGGGGGCGGTCCCATTTACGAAATATGGTGCAATTTATTTATTGCATAGTCTGAGAGATGCCACATGGCCGGTTAAGGGTTAAAGAAACTAACCGATAAACATGTCTTTTTTCACTCTGGTAAGATAATATTTCGATCTCCAATATGAATATTTTAATTTTATGCAATCTACTTTGTTTTAGGCGAAGAAAAAAGTCTTGTGAGGTTTGCAATAGGAACTTAAATTAACAACACAATACAAACAGAAATATTCTAGTGTTCTAGTAAAATTCCAGCAGAAATTCTTAGATATACAGGAGTCTTGTTATCTTGTGTGAATGAAAACATCTAAAACCTGCGAAATTTCGAATAATAAGTGGAATCTTTGCTATGAGAAAAGTTATGTAATTATGCATGTGATGTGGTTAATTGAAGAAACATTCAATTCAATTCAAAAGCAATGTACTGTGAAACAAACTTGGCCGTGAGAATAGGGTATAAAAAATGACAAAGACATTTTTAATATCAGATATGCAACTGAAACGTGATTTGGACCTTTTCTTTACCAATTAATTTTTATTTGTCATACGATTGTGAACTTGTAAGCATCTGTAAAGAGATATTTACCATTGCAGTAAACTTTGGCATACATTTAAATTTGACTGTAAATGCAATTTTATTCTTCGGTTAGCTACGGTTTTTGTTGTCTTATCATTTAATTAATCATTTCACATTATAGCAGTGTTCTGTAGTTAATAAAATTGAAAGACCTCAAACATGTAGCTTTTCTTTAGTTTTATATATGTAGGTAAGTAAGTTTTGTTTATTTGTGTTTTGCAATAGTTCAAACGCTTAGATTCGTAAAAGTTTATTTCATTTTTGTACAAGTTTTGCTTATTATGTAGCTGTAAATATCACCATTACGGCCTTAGTTCAAACTTTTAATAATATTTATGCTATTTTTAACATAGGACATATCGTATAAAATTTATTAAATGGGTGACAGTATAGCATAATATTGTATTTGAGTCTGTTGTACTTCAGTTATAACCAAAACTAACTAAAGTAACTTAAACAAAGTAGAGTAGATTGATACCATAAAATAAAACTCAAGGATGAAAGAAAACGAAAACAATGCTAATTTATTTCCAAAGAATGCCCAAATGTTTATGAAATGGAAAACAAAACATTTTATATAACTTAAAGTGTGCTATAACATGATTCATATACAACAACAGTAAAGGTTTGGCATATATGTGTTAACTTTAACAATTTGAAATCATATTTTTCTTTATACAAACACAAATGACAGACAAGACAAAAGATAATAAAACTATAATTCAACTCATCATAAAAAACTATAATTCACTCATTATAAAAAAAAAACACAACACACAATCCATGGAAAGAGATGTTGTAATTTAAGGGTCATAGTATCTTCTGTGTTTATGAGCACACTGTTTCCTGCTCATCGCTAAAATAATACACATCATCATCATCCGAGTGACAAGAATTGAGATTGATAATGACCAGTAATATATCCGAAGCATCTCTCCTTTTTCCAGTCCTCGTTAATTGTATTATAGCATTTGTGTGATGAACATAATTTCTCCATTTTTTTAGTGTAATCTAAAACATATTCTCTTATAAAATAGCAGTATCTAAAAGTTGGATGTTCGCCTACAATAAAACCGAAATAATTAATAAATTATTTAAAATAATGAAAAATTAAATGCAGATTACCTTTCTCATACATAGCATACATGCTCTCCTTATAATATGGCCATGAACTTTGTGAAGAGGCTCTCCAAGAGAGGAAATAATAGCAACATTTGCCTTGGTTTTAAAGTCAACAAGTTTCTAGACTGCCTTTCAATGCATTCTTTACTCAGTGGCTAACGATATTCCTAAAGAACTCATCAGAAACTCTCTACAACAAATAATCCTACTCTTTATATATTGTTAAAACTGCACTTTTGTATCAACTTACATTAGGTATATACTGCACTCACGGGTAAAAGCGTTTTTCCTGCTGCTTTTTCGCGATTAAAATAGTCTATTAGTTTTAAAATGAGGACTTGCTCATTTTCAGTGTACCGATGTCCAGGCATTTTCAACTGCGATAAAAATCACAAATAAAAACAGAAAAATACGTTGGACGAACTTCAAATAAAATAAATAAATATATATTTGACACTGACAGATGAGGAATTTCATCTGATATCCTAGCATGCGCAGCTAAACGTACGTCCGTGACGTCAAATTTCTGTCACCCCCGTTTAACGGTGGTGTGAGAGAGAAAGACAAGGTATGACGTAACGATCAACGCTCGGTTTACAAACTATACCTCTTACTTTAGAAAACAAATTGCTTTTCTCCTCCACTAACAACTGCGTCCGCATTTGGGAATTTTAAAACGGATTGTATGACATCCCTGCTATAATTCTAGTGAACACAGGCGTTAGAAACAACTCTAATTAATCCTAAAGTGCTGTTTAGAGAGAACAACGTGCGCCCAATGCAAAACTGGCTGCGGATGGCATACTTCGTGCGATTTATGAATATGCTGCGGCTACACTAACTTGAACAACTGTGTGAATTCGATATGGACAATTGTTCTTCGACATTAATTATATTATACCATACTAATTTAATTAATTTTTTAATAATAATCCATCCCTCCGCCTGGAAAGATCGACAGATACAAGTAACTCACACCTTTATTACTCAGGTTTATTATAAAGGAAAACGCAGATTAGATGGTCGTATCTATTGATATATTAATTACCGAGTTAACTCTTTGATGTAGCTCCCTAATTAGCTTAAAAATCTTTTGGCTATTAATTTTCAAAATTCACGTAATTGTCCCATATTTCAAATGTTGGAACATTATGAGCTTCTCTGAAATTTGTTTGGAAGGCTTTTCGATTTTTACAAAGTGAATCGGATTAAGAAATTCAAGATTTCGGAAAATCGTAAGGTAACTCATAGTGAGAGGACGTTTTTGATTTTCACAGAATGATTTGGTGCCGATCCGGTAATTTCACATTTACCGGAAAATTGCGAATATTTTCAATAATCTAATATGTATTTTCAAATTATACGTAATATTTCCTATATATTTGATGGATTTCAGGAATCTTCGATTATTAGTACCTGCTTCTAAAATTAGAGTGTAAAACAATTTGCGTCAGTTCGGAAAATTATTAACGATTTCGGATAATTCCAAAGTTTTTAAAAATCGTAAAGTACGATCTTCGTAATTTTCTATACAGTGGTTAATGTTTTTTTAGTGGTCTACCAAGTGCAACAAATGGGAAACTATACAGGGTGCTTCCTAACCTCGGTAAAAAATGAAACTGGTGAATGCTCACGTAATTGTAAGACGAAAATGTGGGATAACATTTTTTTGAATGTCGCTTTGTTTTCAAAATACAGGGTATTGAAAAAATTTTTTTTTCGTGTTTTCTTTCTATTAATATTTAATGAAGAATGACATTCGAAATATATATATCACACCTTAATAAAGGGTATATATGCACTTTACTTTGTGTTGATGTTGAACTTCTCAATTAGTTCATTGGCGGAGATACGGGTAACGATGATTAGAATTTAGCAAACATCAATAATACGGGCCTGTTAAACACCCAAAATTCCTATTTTATTTGATAAAAAAATTTATTTTAAGCAAATTAAGAATCTTGCGTTTTTCTCGTATCTACACAGTTTTTCAGTAAAAAGTAATACTATTGTTCACGTCACAGGAATTTCTTTAAAAAATGGTAGCACTTAAAAGCTCTAAATACTGCACCCACATGTAAAGTCAAATACATTGCTGAAAGTGTCCTTTATGAGCCAGTAAACACCCATCTATTCAAAGTACTAAATAGTCTCTTACGCGTCGGAAAATCACGGTGCTGGCGCGAATCATATTAAAACCGTTAATAATGCGCGGCTGAAGTTCTTCTACAGTTTCAATAAGAGTAGTTTATAATAATATAGTATATATTGAAGAAGCAACATTTTTTAACAAAAATATTTTAATAAATACTCACTAATAAAATCCCAGAATAAGAAAAGTCCAAAGGATTAAGGTCCCCCCTCAGTTTGCAGCATTTGTTAGAAATTATTTGGATCAACAATATCCTAATCGTTGGATAGGTAGAGGTGGATCTCACCCATGGCCACTACATTCGCCGGACTATTGAAACTGTAGAAGAACTTTAACTGGCCATTATTAACGGTTTTGTTAAGATTCGCGCTAGTACCGAGATTTTCCGTATTGTCCGTATTACTGATTTTTGAGATATTCTAGTAGTAGTTACCCGGATCTCTGCCAATGAACTAATTGAGAAGTCCACATGGACGCAAAATAAAGTGCTCAAACCCTTTATTAAGGTGTGAGAAATATTATACGAATGTCGTTCCTCATCAATTATTGTTACTAAATATAAAACACGAATTTTTTTTTTTCAACACCCTGTATTTTCAAAACGAAGCGACATTCGAAAAAGTTTTATACCACATTTACGTGTTATAATTACGTGAGGATTCATCAGTTTCATTTTTTTACCGAGGTTAGGAAACACCCTGTATAAATACCGACTTTCTAGAAAATTTTATTTTTGATAAAAAAAACTGCCAATGTAAGTGGCAAATTTAAATGGAAATTTCTCTATTATTTTTAAAATTAGAAAAAATATTTCGAAAAATTGTTGTTTGATTTTATTGCTTTTACACGTCATGCTTTTGTATTAATGCATAAATTGCATGATATTTGAAAAATAAACCATTATCTCCAGATAGCAGCAGGGCCCTAAATAGGTCAGCAACTATATCGACAAAATCATTATTTCGAAAACCGAAAAGTTATGAAACATAATATGTTATACAAAAAATATGCCGAATTTTTTAGAAAATTAAAAATCATAAAAATTTGGAATATTACATGTATAAAAATAAGGTGGGCATGAGCCTAAAACACTATGTATACATTAAAATAAAAGCATGTTCAAGAACAGATGAAATCAAACAACTTTTATTTGAAATAATTATTTCTAATTTAAAAAATAATAGAGATATTTCCATTTAAAAAGTTATATGGATCACCCAGCAGAGGAAGCTCATAAATATGAAAATACGAAAATATGACATTATAATATTGAACCAATACGAAATCAGCATTTTTGAGACTACATAATTTAATACCTTCGATACACGGACAGAAAAACTTTTGATATATACTTTTACTTGTTAAACGTAGAGCTAAAAATTCCCGAAAAACCGAAAAAACCGGAATTTTTGCATATTTGCCATAAATTTCTCAGTGGTAATTAAATATCTAATGAAAAAGTCTAAACAGCTTTTCTGTCCGTATTTTTGAGCAGTTAAATTTTGCTATCTCAAAAATGCTGATTTTGAATTGTTTTAATATTATTGTGTCGCATTTTCATATTATTTACGCTCCCTGTACATGTTGCCTCAAATTTTCTTCTTATAATAGTTTTCGACCATGCACCAAATTTATCACAAAATCTTCTGAGAAGCTGGTATTAAAAAGTCTCCCATTCTATGTACATTTGGTGTACTACTGGACTACATTGCATATACGATAAGTCATGAGTGACCGATGATAGTTAGTATTAATGCTTTAAAAATTGTAGTGCAAAAGGGTTTGTCAAAAATTAAGGTTGCGGCAAATTTAAAATTCTAATATCAATTATTGAAATCTATATTAAAATGTTCTATATTATACACCAGTGTCAGGATGGTGCGATGATCATTGTACGATTTATATACTTACTACTTATATACCCGGTGAGGTTTAGGATTATTCGATGTTTATTAATGTCTGCAAAATTACAATGAAAAAGAGTTTCCGATTTTTATAAAATACATCGATTCCAAGAATAGGGAAGTCTAACAAATGACAGAAAATGTAGTGTCGATTTACGAAATCTGTATAAAATTTCCTATATTATGTTTGAGGATTATTTTATAGTTATCAGTACTTTTAAAATTAAACAAAAGGACTATTTGGAAAATTCCGGATAATTGCAAGGCCTTTAAAAATTTTCGATCTCTATATAAAATTTCCTATATACAATGAGTTGCAGGACTCTAATATCCATTCTTGAAATATACATAAAATTATCTATATACAGGATGGTGCAACCCAGATGGGGTAGACGATTGTGAGTAAAGTGTGAGGGATTTCGAAATAGTCTATTAAGATACTAGTTTTAAAAGACCATATTTTATCGCACGAGCGCGAAATTAGGAAACGACCCGCTTGCGGGATAGTTTCTTAACGTGCTAGTGCGCTAAGTGTCTTTTAAAACGTGTATTTTATACTATTTTTTCTATTTTGCATGTTTTTTTGATGAATAACATTAATTTATTCAAGTCGCTATCAAATGTTGGAAGACCATCTTGTCACTTTTGACGTCTGGATTATTAGGAATCCCATTCAAAACGGTGTCGAAATTTTTGCTACTAAGGCTTGGCATTGAACAATTTTGTTAATATCATAGTAATCAGTCAACAAAAGTAGTGTCGAAAAGAGCTTCTTTTCGACACTACTTTGCGTATCGAAAAGACTTGTTTATGATACCAAAATAGAAAAAAAAATTTTTTGGTTTTATTGATAGTGAAATACGCTATGTTTTAAAAATATAGCAATAATACAAAAAACTCATGGCGAACCAAACTTTTATTTCTTTAGATGTAACATCTGGTATATATTTATCCCCAATAATTGATCCTGCTGTTCGTTACGATATTTTTGATATGAGGTTGATTAGATGTAAAATGTATAGTAAGGGAACGGGATGCGGTTAAATTTGAAAAAATGCTCAGAGTTCGGCTATTTTTAACAAAATTTGAAACAGGTAGGTATGGAAAAACCAAATATTCCATAAAACGTATCATATCCTTGAATACAACAACCGCTTATACAATTTGAGGAGCCCACGGGAAAAACAATAAATGTCCAAAAATAAAAAAAAACATCCAGGAAAGCGTTTTTTAACTAAATTTCGCATTATTAGTAAGTCGGTTATGTATTTTAGCAAGTAAGAAAAGCTATGTGCATAAAATACACTTTGTTGATTTGAAAGCACATGCAAATTAAACAAGTAGTACAATGATAGTTGCCGGCTATAATAGATATCATTGGTTGAGATATTAGGGATAGGCAATTTTTTTTGAGTAATCCATCCAAGTCCGTTTGTTGTTTTGCGGATTACTTAGATGCCCGTTTTCGGTCATCCAATGTGGTAGCTCTTGCGAGGTGTTATTTTTTCTGCCTTAGGCAATTTTGATTCTAGATTTTTTTACCTTGACAGTTATTTCGTCACACTACGAGCAAATATCTGAGTTTGGGTAACCGAAGCTAATATTAAATTTTTTATTAAAGTTGTCTCTATAACGCTTGTATGATATTTCGACCTCTGGACGCTTAATTTTGAATAAGTCATACATTTTAGAAACATTGAGTTCTTCAGAATGTTATGTTTTATTAGTTTTAACTATGCTACAATGGCTAGATCTGCCTTTAAATGATGAAATTTGGTCACGTACTTTAGTGATTGTAGCCGTTGTAGGCTTATGTGGACTGTTAGATCCCGGGGGCGCTCCCACCGTGTTTCAAACTGATCTGTATTGCCTGTATTCTGCGAGGAGTTATTCCATGCAACGACATAAATCATTACCTCCTACAACTAATGCATAAATGCTTCGTAACATCCCTGAAACGTCGTTAAACTTTGGTACTTATACTCGACGTGCCGAACAGATTCACCAAACACGGAAAACACGGATACAATAATTCTTCTTATTTTATGATTCCATTGATTCCAAACATAGGAACTTTGATTAACACACTCTATTTTTATTTTTTGTATTATTGATAAGACAAATCGAAATGAAAAACAAAACATTGGGTCGATTTAATCATAAAATAAGACGAATTGTTTCCGCGATTGGTGAATCTGTTCGGCGCGTCGAGTATAGCTTCAACAAATCTGGATCTTCGCCTTTGAACATTCGCGCCTGTTACCAGCTAGGTAGAAGTACTAGAAGTTCTATTCGTCGAAAATTTCAAAGTTATTCAAAATCTTAAGAATTATTTTTATTACTATCACTAATCATTGAGAAACACTTGTGACGTTTGCACTGATAATTAGGTTCAGTTTCATGGCTATGGGACTCAATTTCTTCGCAACATCCACCATTCTTCCATGTCATTTACGTTTTTTCGTATTTAAAAGATGCAGCTCTTTAAAAGGAATAATTTCCAGTATTAAAATAAATTTGCCAAAGAATAGACTCTTAGCGTTTTTCCCCTGTGCTCTTCATTTAAAATTATTCACTGTTATAGAGGGTGGTCAAGTTTTGCAAATACACCCTGGACTATTTTTTTTTAAATAAAACACCCTGTATATTTTCTTTTCATGTTAAAGATAATATTTCTAGCTTTAAAAAAATTCCATACATGATAAGTTTCTGAATTAGACTTGAAAGCAAAGTTTCTCCATTCTAATACGATTATACCGAATTTAAGTTGATTGTTACTGAATATATAATATTGACGAACTTGTCAAAACTACTACAGCATAATAAGCATAATCCATTATTGACATTAAGTGATGATGGCCCAATAATTATGAGTTAAGAAAACTGAGACACCATATGTTTATTAGAGATATTTCAAGAAACAAAAATTATTATTTTTGGAAAATGTAAAGTAAATTAATAAACCATTTACAAATAAAAATAATCACTTATCTTATTAACAGCGTAAGTAAATTAAGAAAGCAGAAAAAGAAGCATTTTATAAAATTATTTAAAGATGTACAGGGTATCCTGTTTTAGGCACTTTTGCGAGGTATCTCGCTTATTTCTAAAGATAGAGGGTTGCGGTTTTCGCGACAGTGCTGTGTACTTTTTTGTGGAAACAACGATGACGTCGACAAAATATTCATAGCCTTTTTGTTTTTTGAGATTTAGGGTGAAATTCAAAAGTATCAGTTTTGAGTTATCTATAACTTATCGAAGAAGTTAAAACGTGTTCTTATAGAATTTTTTACGTAGAATCCAGTAGCGTAGTAGTCTAACACCTTCCGTTTTTTAGTTATGAAGCAAACTATCTAAAGTCTATTCGAATTTCATTTACGCCGCATGAAAACAATAGCACGTGCTCGACAACAGCCAAGAGCGGGCCGTTTTGCGTTCCTATTGGTGAATCGGTCATAAATCATTCGATACTCCGCCCAGTTATTTTGACCAGGGTCGAATTCAGTTTTCGCTGTGATTCCCCTGCTTGCAAAAGACGTTTTGTGTAAAGTAATTACAGTGTTTGTTCGAAATAAAAGCTTATACTACTTCGTACGGTGAAATTATTGACAATTTATTACTTTTTAGATTAGTTTCAGCATTTTTAGTTACACTTTTTTAATTATTTAGTAAAGTACGACCCTGTGCAATTCAGGCATACACGTGCTTTTGTTTACATCAGGCGTAAATGAAATTTGAATAGACTTTATATTTTTTTATATTTATTAGACATAATGTTGGCTTTTCAAAAGTATTTTTGTATACAATTATTTTTAAAAACAAGCTCAGAATATAAAATTTTCTAAAATTTTCTTTTGAGTCTAATTAGTAGGTAGTAAGCTATGGCTAAAATTTATTAAAAACAAAATCCATTTAATTGTTATACTAGAGATGCAATACTTTTAAACTTAATTCAGAAGACCTTTTTAATTCTCAACTCTGAATTATTTATTACAACATATTTACTTAATTATGATAAAATTATTAAATTTTATTCAAAACAAAACAATAATTACCTATATTACTTAAGTTAGAAAAACCAAAAAAGGAACATAATTTTGTAAAAGCAAAGTTTTTAAAAGTGGTCATTTTCCCGTTTGCACAATTGGTACATTTTCGTTATTCTTCTAATAGCGTTCAAAAGAATCAAAGACCTTCTCTGCAAATTTCGGAAAGTTAAATTGATTGTCGTACGAAGCTCCGCTACAGACTGATATCGTGTTTTATAGATTTTATTTTGCATGCAAAAATCTAAAATTGAAAGATCCGGAGCTCGGTGGGCCAACTTACAGGTCCGTAGATATCAATACCAATCCATCTATGAGGAAATTTATGATCTAAAAATGCCCCTAAAAGCGCAGAGTTGTAGCTTGGTGCACAGCCTTGTTGCAGATAGACGGCATTATAAAGGGCCAATGGAACATTTTCCATCAGTTCTGGACTAGCTTCCTCAAGGATTACTCGGTATCAACGCGCTGTGAGACCTCCTTCGAAAATTTTGAAGACTATGCGTGTTCCAATAATATAACCCGAGACCCCAACCCAAAGCGTCCTTGTTGTGCTTTCTCAAAAATGAAATGGTGATTTTCTGCGAAACAGTTTCATGTATTATGGTGATTGAAAATTCTCGCACTGGAAAAATAAGATTCATCGGCCCAGATAACGAGTCTGCCAAAAAATTCATCAGTATGGATTTGTCGTATTTACCATGCCATAGCACACGTACTACTTACTAATTAGAAACACAAAAGAAAATGTTAGAAAATCTTAAATTCTGAGCTTGTTTTTAAAAATATTTGTATAAAATTATACATTTTTGGAAAGCCCACATTATGCCTAATAAATATAGTAAATAATCCATTAAAAAATATATGGTTGCTGACAAACGGGAGGTCACTGGATTCTACAAAAAAAAAACTCTAAGAATAAGTTTTAACTTTTTCGATAAGTTTAAAGATAATTGGGATACGGGTGGTGCCTCAAAAGTGATACTTTTCAATTTCACCCTGTATCTCAAAAACCAAAATGGTCATGAGAATTTTTCAGGCGCCATATTTATTTTCACAACAAGTAGTGGACTACCGCGAAACCCTTTATATTTAAAAATAAGGAAGATACGCCGCAAAAGTGCCGAAAATGTGATACCCTGTATTTACTTATAAATCTAATTCAATAATAAGGAATAAACAAAAAATATAACACAATTTTGCTGAAGGCATATTTCAAGTCTATCCATAAATGAAAGTTTCAGATTTCGGAAAGTCTGTTCTGAAATACTACGATAGGTATTTCTTGTTCTCGTCTTCATATCGTCCTGACTCGCGACCATCTGTACTTTTTTGGACTACCCTATACGACTAACTTGCCGCGTCTAGGTTATTTCCGCATGAATCATCGCCTACCGAGAGCATTCCTGACGGCTCTGTCATTTTCCCCATGTATAGTATGATTAAGGCCGAGAATAATAGAGAAGGTTGTTTCCGGAATATTCTAGATATATGTTCGACTGAATGAAATAACGCGCAATTAATAGGGTCTTAATCGACAGTGGGGATAAACCATTCACCATTGTTACGATCACGTCCAAAGAGTATTGGCCTTTAGGTGTGCCTTGGGTTCAAAACATTTCAAATTCTGGAATATCGCAAAGATTGTTAAATTTTTAGTTGATTTTCGAAATCTACATAAAATTTCTTATATATACGACGAGTTTCAGAGTGATCGATAACTATTAGCGCTTATAAAACTAAAGTGTGAAAGAATTACCCATGTTTACAAAACATATTGCTATTGGAAATAATAATGGTCATTGAAATATTATAGTATAGATTTCAAAAAATCTAGTCTCTATATTTGACATCTATGTAAAAGTTCCAATATTTTCTGGATCGTCCGATGACTATTGGTACCTATAAAATTACAGTGAAAAATAATTCACGATTTTTGCAAATTGAATGGGGTACTGACAAATTTTAAATTCCCGGAAATCGCAAAACCTTTTCGAAATCTACATAATATTTCCAATATTTACGAGTTGCTCGAAGATTATCAGTACTCATAAAATGACAGCATGAAACAATATCCCCTTTTTCGAAATTGTTCCGGGTTCGATATGTAAAGATCTCGGGAAGTTGCTCACATTAATATTTTAATACTCTACTCTCATTAATAAAACTAACTTAAATTTAAGTTTAAAATTAATTTTTTCTACTTGCGTGCGGAAAAGTTCACTTTTCCGCACTCACTTTAGTTTAGAAAGTGCCACTTTTCCGCACTAGTGCGGAAAAGTACTTTTCCGCACTACTTTTCCGCACTAGTGCGGAAAAGTAAAAATATCAAAAAAAGTATACAAATTTGTCACACAGTAACTTCTATATTGATAATACCAAATTTAGGGGAACGCGTCATGTTCGTTATAACAACGCGGAAAACTAATTATAATTATTAAAGAATTATTATACAAAATATACCTACAAATTTGGGACACCCAGTATCATAATAACATCATAATAACATAACAATTAGCAGGCCACGTCAGTGTCAGTTATAACAATTAGCGTATATGTCAAATTTTGCCTTTATCGCCCTGCCAACTTACTGTCAACAATTCGAATAAATTAAAAACGTCAACTTAAAGCAAGACGCGTTTATGATATTGTGAACCAAAAAAACTAATAGCATCAGCGATCAACTTACAGAATGCATCAAATTGCCAATTTACTATTAATATTAATCATAAGTAGTAGAATAGATTGTAGTTTCTCTTTATGTTTTAATAAAAATTAATAAAATCTCAATATGTTGTTTCTTTATTTTTACATGTTCTTTCCGCACGCAAGTAGAAAAAATAGCGTTCCTAACTCGTGCGGAAAGTGTCTTTTCCTCACTTGATTGCTTGGCCGAACTCCGCTACGCGTCGTTCGGCCAACTGCAATCGCGTGCGGAAAAGTGGCACTTTCCGCACTAGTTAGGAAATATACTATAGGGTTACTACTCTGAACTTCAATTAGTTACTTTAATGTATCCTTAAACTAATCAGTGTTTTGAATATGTCAGTGTCAGTATGACATTAATATATATGTGATATTCAAAGCACTGAATAGTTTAGCAGTGACTAATCGGAGTTCAAAGTAGTGTCCCTTAATGCTTAATATAATGAACGAGAAGCTTGCATGGGTAAGTTAGTACAAGACATCCAGTATACTAAAATTAAAATGCACGACAAATACGTAGCAACATTTTGAAATAACAAGAAATTCATGTAAAGTACACAAATAACAAAAAATATATATATAAAAACAGTAGTCATAGCATATAGGTGAAAATGCATAGTGCCCACATGGTTAAAGCGTAAAACGTTGGACTGCCCCAATAATACGCGTAAAATCTGTATAAAACTCCAAATTAATTTGTCTCTTTTAAACAGAGATTATGTTTTACATTATAATGCATTACGTTTTATAAGGCTCTTAGTTTGGTGAATAGAAATTGTATACTTTTCTGCTTGATAAGGATCAAGCCATCCGATGCGTGGGATTACAATGCAAGAATTTAATGCTACTTTACCTTCCAGAATAAAGTATGTTTATAAAAGTTGTGATAAATAAGACGAAATTAATATATTTAAATTTAACGTTTCAAATATCTTATCTCCACAATTATTTAAATTAACTCATTAGTGCATACCGCTATTAGTTGCGATTGTTGACATTTGAGGTTAGGAGTGAAATGTTTTACTATCATTACTGTTTTATTAAAGTTAGGACGTGCACTTGTGAGTAAATTTATTATAGTGATTTTTGAGTGGATTTGTCGTGATTAGGCTGCCATGAATCCATTGTTTTATAATAGAAGCCGAGGAGGATACCTAAATAATCAGGTTATTATTTTAGTTATTTTCAAAGTTTGAGTTTGGTAGCTGCTCCCATGTGTAAAATATACCCAAATGACGATATATAAATATATACTATATTTTAGAATTGAACGATTTTCAAGATATTTAACACAATTGCTTACATCCGTTATAACGGATACTATGCAAAACAGCATTAAACTTTTTTTTCTCAGGTTTACCTTACACCAATTTATTCTTGACTTATTAGAAAATGGTGACATTGCAGAGAGTAATAATCTCAATATTAATATTAACGCAAATCCTCCGACTGAAGGAGCTGAGACAGACAAAGACAGTGATGGAAGTGATGATGAATACAAAGAGAATTTCAACCACGCTGGGGACAACGTGTGAAGTAAGTGAAAATTTCAATTATATTTCTGAAAAAAGCATGATAGCCTCAATAAGAGATGGTGGCGAACCAGATGATAATGCTGGTGATCCACAGACGAATCTTCCTCTTTCAACTTTTGTAAAGCGAAAAGGGCCCTTGCAGACAACATGCAAGAAAAACGCAGATTACGGAAAATATTCAAATAAAATGTTGGTTTAGAGAAAATGATGTTCCCACTGCTTTATCTGACAGCATACGTTTAAATAAATTTCAAAAAATTTGAGTGTTAGCAGTCAGCTTGACAAGAACGACCGCCTTTATAAATTGCACTGAGCAAAAATTTGAAATTGCATAGAGGTCTTGAAGAAAATTTGTCAATTAATGAAAGCATAATCCCATACTACGGAAAGCATTAAGCTAAGCACTTTATAAGAGTCAAGCCAATGAGGATTGGGTTAAAAAATTGAACTCTATGTCATAGCCCGGGATATATGGTTTCTTTTGAGTCATACGTTGGCGTTGGAAAAAACACCGATGCTCCCAAAGTTTGGCATTGTAGGAGATGTAGTTCTTTATCTTATCAAATTAGCTGACGTTCCACAACATGCTTGTTACAAATTAATCTTCGATAACTATTTCCCTTCATTAAATTTCCTCAAACGGCTACTATTCAATATAACATAATAAAAGATTAGCCTCTACAGAACACAAAACAAATGGCTAAAATACGATTTTCAGGCAACTGCTGGTGAAGATATTGTAGTTGTCCTCTAGAAAGATAATAAGTTTTGCACAACCGTTTAGTACGCCGCGCCGAAGAAAATTCAGTGGGAAGATAATTCAGGGGGGAAAAAAGAAAATAATGGTACCACAACCCCAAGATTTTGCAGAATATAATAAGGGAATGAAACGGGTCGACAAAATCAACTCATAGTATGCTATGAGACAAGAACGCGGTTGCGTAATGGCGGTGGCCAAATTTTATATGACGCTACGATCGCAAGTGCTTACTTCTTGATGAAAACAAGCAGTTTGCTAACATTTCGAATACAGTTATCACTTAATTTTTTGAAAACCTACGAAAAACCCGCATGCCATGCCGCGTGGCAAACTCATACAAAACCTTCTCCACCACAAAAGACATAATTGCAGAAATGATCTTCCATAATACTCGGCTTCGAATAATATATGAAGATTTTGTACATCCAAACTTAAATTTATCTGTGCAAAGTGTCAACAAGAGCATAATAATATCATTTAATAATAAAAAAGTATCACCTACCAATCGCTTATATTTCCGAGTTGACATTCTCGAGTTTTTTTTTTATGGCAGCAGCACCCACACTAAAGACTAAAGGGAGATCCTATGGCATTCGACGAGCGATGTGTGTGCGAAGACGTTGATTGACACGATTCTTGAATAGTGTAGGCTGTAATTTGAGGAGCGGATAGTTGATAAGATGCATTTCGTTTACTATTGGTTAGATACGGTGCTTGTGATACGGCGCGGCGCGACGCCGACGCGCGCCGCGGGTTCAATTCCCGGTAGTGACAAGGCGTGTTTTTTTAAAACTTTTTTTAAAGTTATATTTGTAAAAAGTTTTTTTCTTCAATTTGAGCATACCTTGGGTTAGTTTTGGTTAGTTTTTGTTGGTTGCGCCCCCGTAGCGAGTGACGCGAGCGGAACGTCATTCGTGCAGTGCATTAGACATTCTAAAATAGGAAACACAGGCTCTAAGTCCCGCACAATTGTTACGACCAAACGGAATGCATCTTGTGAACTATCCTCTCTTGTAATTAGGGGGAAACAGATGCCCTGGGAGTGAGTTCTACAGAGATGCAGTGCGCCAGACAAAGGAGTCCTTGTAAAGCGATGCTCTAGATGTTTCCAGGGGTACGACGATAGGGTGCGCTCTTGCCGTCTGTCGTGACTGTCTGACAGGCGTTGCTAAGGGCGTGATGATCCGAGCCAAATCGCCGAAGATACTCACTCATTTCATTGTGAAAATGTGCATTGCTCTTAACCATAAAAGCATGCCAAAATTCACAATGATATCTTAAAACGTAAAGGCATGGTGCTCTGACTAACGGTTCCACCAATATAGAACACCATATTGTATGCATTAAATTTGAAAGTTAGTTTGACCTTTTTTTAAGTCCTCTTTTGCCGTACTTAATTAAATACATCATATGTAGAAGCAGCGGTGGATCAGAATATGCAATAATATATAATTATGAGGCAAGACATGTCACACGATTTTAATGAGCTTTCCGGCGGGTCCGAAATGAAATAAGTATAAGTCCCTTAGATCGCCGCGTTTCGTACGAGCGCGAACACATTCTAATCCGCAATTTCTGTCACGATTCGTATGACATAAACTTCATTAATTTTTTCTGCTTTATGAAAGTCACCAGTCAGAGTAAATATAATTTAGCTTCGGTTAAAAGCGATAACGTTCTTTCATTAGGAACTTGCAATTGGAGTCGTCAACGCTGCTAGAAATTGTATTTCGTTTCGTATTTATTTTGATTCAATGCAACAAATACGGGTTGCACCAAGTGCAACTGCAGTCGTTTGGCATGAGCCACTATAAACGTACTTATTTTAAATGGGTTAGTTTGGGTTAGTATAAGTAAAACTTTGGTTAAAATATATACATACTTGTGAAAATTCAGGATTTATTTTTTTACAAATATTTTCTATACAAAATTATAATAAAGTTGCCTACCGAGGGGGATTTCAGTGTGGTAATTTAGTGTACACAGTCATGGTAATTAGTGGTAATTCTAGGGGAAATTAGTGGTAATTACTGGTAATTAGTGTTAATTAGTGGTAATTAGTGGAAATTAGTGGAAATTAGTGGTAATTTTAGTGGTAATTTTAGTGGTATTTAGTGGTAATTAGTGGTAATTTTTTGTATTTTAAGGAAAGTTTGTGGTAATAAGTAGTAGTTTTGTAATATTAAAATTATGCCATCCTTCGAATTTGCGTTACTTTAGAGGACGTTATAGATTTTAATTAAACTATGTAACTAAGCTTTAAGTAAACTAAGTATGTTTCTGAGTCCCTATTAGTGTCAGTTAAAAACCGGCATTCATTTTCCTAGGAGTATTTCTATTGCCTGAGAAGTGGCAGCCTTGCAATAGTTTAACATCAATAACATCACGATCAACCGTTGCAGATTGCAGTGGTCATCCGTTTTCCCTGCTGATTTTAAAGCTTTTAAGGCCTTATTTCTTTCGAGTACAGTTTGTTTTAATAATGTGTAAAAGATATGGTAAGCATCTTGTTATATTTTTAAAATACCTCACGCCGCGACCCCTCCCGCCACCACACATTCGGCAAATAGTTACAAATATTTGGGTGTTTATGTGTATCTCGGTTTCTCTTTCAATTTTCTAGGTTCTCACCTATCCTAGATGGATGCCAAATACCCACGATACACCTAAACACGGTATGTCAGCTTACCTGACTTAGGTTCTGTGGAAATCGACAAGTATTATGCTGTACTATATGATGACGGATGGTATATTGGGAAAGTCCTTAAAAAAATTAATAATGAAATATCTCTTATGTCATTTTTGAGTCAACAGTCTGATTTATTAATTTGGCCAAAAAAAGTGACGTAGCTAAAGTAAACATGGCATTTATTTTCTATGGACCTCTTAATTGGATCGGAGACGGGCCATTTTCACTTAAAAGGGTGGACTTATTAAATATAAAGAAAAACAGTTTTGAAACAATCTTTATAAGAGCCTAAATATTTGTTTCCTATTTAGAGGCTTATTTATGTAAAAATAAGTAAACAATATAATATTATTTACTAGATTTTTACCTCGAATTTAACCTTCGTCTAAATTATGATTTTTTTGTATCTGAATGATATATTGTAGTTTCAAATATCCATATTTATTCTCAAATTAGTACACGAGGTACGAGGTCTAACTAATTCATCGAGAAGCACCTAGGTTTTTACTATTTTTGCCGTGGATCTTTAATTGAATGTCATGAGAGTTGTCAAGTGAATAAATCTGTTTAGTTTTGAATCGAGGAATTGACCATTGAAAATAATTTATTTTAATGCATGTGTATATACTGAGCGAATCCTTATTTTGTGACTTAGGAAAATACGTGCAGAAATTAGATATGTGTCCTTGTACTTTATATCTTAAAACTTAAAAAAAACCAAATGTGTTTGGAATAAGCGCATATATTTATCTGGAACAAAATTACCGGTAATTTAAGAGGATTCGTTAAAAATAGTTTTAATATTTTTCTTTGGGACACCTCTACTCTAGTGCTTTCAGTTGTCACCTTTGATAATACATCAAAATCCATAAAAGTGTCCTAAAAAATAAGTTTCATCTTTTGTTTTTTTTTTCAAACCTCTTATCATAGTTTCTTGTTACAGATGACCCTCCGACTAACCCAAACAAATTAACCTTTAAGCTTTTTACGAGAGCTTTTTTAAGACATAAGGTTTACAAACACCTGACACTATTCCAGTAATTTATTAAGTTGGCAGGTATTTTCCTATATCCCAGAATAAAAGTATTCACTCGGTATATTTAAGGTAATTTAATAAATTACACTCTCGCTGTTGAATTGATGTGCTTTACCGACTGTCCTACTTATAAGTATCTGTATTATTATTGTGTTAATTTGTTGTCAAAGTTGACCGAAGATTTGTACCTTTATATATTTTTAAATTATATCATTAAAACTGGAAAGTGATATCAGGATGAGTTACATTTTGACTGTTGAATTGATGAGTGTTCTACGAACCGTCCTACTTTTTTTTTGGTAGAGGCACACACACTAAAGGGAGATCCTATGGCGCTCGACGAGCGGTGTGTGTGCGAAGATGTTGATTGACACGGTTCTTGAATATTTGTAGGTTGTAACTAGTGGTAAACAGATGTCCTGGAAGTGAGTTCCACAGTGATGCAGTGCGCCAGACAAAGGAGTTCTGGTAAAGCGATGTTCTAGGTGTTTCTAGTTGTACGACGAACTGGTGCGCTCCCAGTGGCGTGCACACAATGAAATCACAAATGCATTGCCTACCCTGATGTTTTGACATTTTTTATATTTTCTCATTTAATTTTAATCCTGATAATATAAATTATAATTTTACTAATAAGTATAATCCAAATTTAAACAGCTTATCTTAAGCGCCAATTAAAATATTACGCTACCTATATTAAACGGAATAATATTCTCCGAGGGCAACCGCTAAAAAGCATTCCATAACAAACCGAAGGCATGCATTTATACCGTCAATACTGGATTTACTATGGAAGCGAAAAACAGTGCTTGAAAAAAGACGGCCAAATGAAACGTTACATAAAAAGAAAAGAGACAAAGCATGCGAAGATGGTCCGGGCCGACCGACGCGACGCAACGATAAGTGCTGTTGCCAAAATGTGCTCTCTTTAATTAATGTTTTGATTTGATAGACAATCTTTTTTACCAAGGATCATATTGTTATTGTTTTTTTGCGCTTTAGTAATTGGTTTGAAAGCGATTACCGGTTACATCAATACAGGGTATGGTTAAGAAAGCTTTATTATTTAATAATGATTAATATTACAGTACATGGGGTCTCCCTAAATTTATTAATATTTCGATATCTGGGTATTCGTATTAATAACGTCATGCATTTTTTTTTTGCAAGAAACTGAAACCCGATAATACAACACCGGCATTGGCCAGCCATAAATAAGAATAATCTCAGGTTCCCTTTTCCATGTGCCCTATTCTTGTGTGAGATTGGGATTTGACGCCCTGCGCTTTTAGTTATAGTTTTTAAAGTTTAGATAGTTTAGTACCTATACAAGGGGTTGTTGTTTTCTTTGTGGGTTAGTTTTGTTGGTTAGAAAGAAAACCTCGATATTTTAATAAAAAAATCCATGACAATTATTAGTGGCTCTGCAGGTGTCGTCATAAAATTAAAATGTATTGTTGGCTATGCTTACTCTTTGGCGAAGAAGGAAATTGTAGAGTAAACGTGGGTATATTGATGTAAATAATGTGTCAAATGGCTCAGAAAAACAAGGCCAGTCGACTAACCATTTACAACGCATTTTCTTTGCATAGTTTTGGCGAAACTCGAATTGAAAAGGCTTTATGCCTACATTTTTTGGAGCCTCAAAAGGGAAGATTTTGGGTGTGGCACCTGAAAAAAATTCTACCTACGGCGGCGCCTGAAGCGGGCTTATTCCTTCTGTATCATTTTTTATTATGTTGCCTACCCTCTCCTAAATGGCACTGCACGCCACTGTGCGCTCCTGCCGTCTGTCGGGACTGTCTGACAGGAGTTGCCAGGGGCGGGATTATGCGGGCCCAATCCTGGGAACATCTGCCGTGAAAGTATCTGTAAAACAGAGACATCTCGGCCACATGTCTGCGATGTTCCAGACTATCCAGATTCCGGGTCAACTCCGGATCGCCGACGACACGCACAGCCCTCTTCTGAATGGAATCCAGCAGCTTTAGGGTATGCCTCCTATCTGTATTATTATGTTAATTTGTTGTCAAAGTTGACCAAAGATTTGTTTAGTTTTTGTTTTTATGCGAGTTTTTATGTTTTTTTTTTAGATTAGCTCATTAAAACTAAAGTTAAAATAATTTTTCAAAATATTCGTTTTGAATATCATATTCCAGAATTTGTAAAATGACATGTTATTATAAAATAATATTCTTATTAAAGTTTTATTTTAAGAAGTTGTATTGGAAAAGAATGTTTTAAGGAATTTTGTTGGTGTTATTCTTGTTATAGGTTTCGAAGAATAGGGTAATAAAAAATAGCCTATTTAAAAAGTTTTCTTTACTTATCGCTACATAGTTAATAGAACCAAGGTCGCTTAAATAATGTCTCGAATAACACCTATACAGCTCAAACACAATCGTATTTTTTGAACCCCTAAAATCTGAAATTGAAAATTCCGTATTGATTTGAAACCTCTGGAAGAGCGGACTTCCCCATTAGTTAGTCAAGTGCATAATTTGAAACTAACTTTAATTCGTGGTATTAAGTGGGAATTTCAGTGGTAATTTAAGTGGTAATTAGTGGTAATTAGTGGTAATTAGTGGTAATTTAAGTGGTAATTAGTGGTAATTAGTGGTAATTAGTGGAAATTAGTGGTAATTTAAGTGGTAGTGAGTGGTAATTCTTGAGGTAATAGAGGAAATGAGTGGTAATTCGGAGGTAATTACTGGTAATTTGTGGTAATTTCTGTCAAAAGTGGTATTTTAGTGTACATAAATTCACTACTGAAATCCCCCTCGTTGCCTACTCCACGTTATATACAACACGACGCATATTAAAAATGTCTGATCAACGTTTACAGGGTGTTCACAAAAGTAAGGTAAACTATTTGAGGGGGCAATTCTTGGGTTCATTTTGAGACAAAAACTTCATATGAACGTGTGTCCTAAACATCTTAAATTTTGAGATACAGAGTGGTAAAATTTTCAAAAAATTATATATTTTTTATAATATCTATGATACCACTCTAGATATTTAAATTAAATTTGGTACACAGCTAGCTACTATACATTAAGGGGCATTTTCGGACAATAATTTTTGTATTTCTTCCAGTGGCGATCGTGTGGAATTTGACATAAATATTTTTAAAGAAAAATATGGTACGCCACTGCTTTTTCTTATAACAGAAATTATTTCCATAATTTTCATTCACTTGTCAGCAACTTTGATCTCTTGATTTCCTGTCCACCGACTTACGGTTTTCGCGTAAAAAATAAACATTTCCCTGCATTAATATCTGAAATGAAATGAGTGACTCCGTCCATCGTTTTTAACCAAATTTGGCTTTGCTAATTGTTACATGATGACATTTTGACAAAATAAATGAGGAATTATTACGCTTCTTTTTTCTCAGTCAGTAAGCGAGTTCCGAAAAGTTAAAGTTAAGAAGTTTCATAAGTGAATAATAGTTAATAAAGTGGCTCCCTACACAAATACTTAAATGGCTAACATGCATTTTTTGTACGGCTTAGCTAATGGTAATGAATGCACTTGAAGCAAGACGCCTTTATGCTGAGCGATATCCGCAAAATCGTTTGCCATATTCCAAAACATTAACCCAAATTCATATTCGTTTGCAAGAAACTGGTGCTTTTGCAGCTAGCACCAACCCACTTCTCGAGTTTTAGAACAGTTTTACCGGGGGGGAGGGGGGGGGGGGGGCTAATGTAACGCTTGCCTCCCCGTCATGGTATTAATTTAAAATTTTAGCACCAAGTACGTTTCACCTAGCATTACCTAGCACCCAACTTACTTCTTATTATTAATTCCGCAAATTTTGAACATCCATAAGAGAATCGAATAATCAATCCATCGAAAAATCGAAAGCTCATCATCGGAGCCGACTCAAATGACTAAATTAGGTTGAAAATAGGTTAAACTAACCGAAAGCTGATTCGACAACTGACCAGAACTAACCAAATCTATTAAAATTGAGTATAAATTATCGGAATTCTCTCAAATGGTTAAAATAAGTTTATACTAAGTGAAACTAATCGCGTTAGATCGGGAATTGAGACGAATCGAATGCATTTTTTTTTGGTTTTTACAACCACCCCTAATGTTATAAGCTGTAAAAATGAACGAAACTTGAGGTAATATGTATTTATGTGGCATATTTTGGTAAAATGAACTTACATAATCTGCTGAAAGTAATTTTTTACATTAAATTATGTTAGGGGTGGCTGAGAGTCACTTTTAGTTTCTCACGACAGACGGTCGTGTTGCACATCGTTAGATAGGGGAATGAGAGACGAATCGAATGTAAATGTTATTTTAATTTTTACAACCACACTTAAAGTTATAAATTTTAAAAATAACGACATTTGAAGTAATATGCATTTATGTGGCATATTTGGTAAACTAAACTTAAGTAATCTAATCTGATCTAATCCAAACTAACCCACACTTATATCAATATCAACTATTACTTTCAACACAAATATGAGCTTTATCAGACGTCAAATTTAATAAGCGTTGTATTCTGCTTCGGCATTTTCAATGTCTCCCCCGGTTGCATCTTTGTAAAAGGCGGTGATTTTTTCTTAGTAGAAAACTGGATTTTGGAATGCAGGTTGATTATTGAGTGTAGGGATACATAAAACTCGGATTCTAAGGGGTTGAAACAACTTTCTGAAATTAAAAAAAAATTACTTCATAAAGTATTTGCTTTGTCAAATTCTACTATAATGTCTACATACAATATCAATCATTGTATATTCACTGGTGGTGATTTTAAATCTAAATGCGAACAAAACCGAGAGTATCAGCTAGATATATACAAACAAAAAGATTTAGCAGTAATCAGCTATATTTTTACCTTAGTAACTCATGCCGCTTTTCATTTTTTGCTCATCTTTACGCGAACTACTCTCTACATCTAATGGTTTAAACACATGCCGACGTCGTGACGACATAAAGCGGCTTAACTTCACACTTTGCATTGTCAACGCTGATTTACGATTCTGTAGAAAAGTTCTACATTATGCAAATTTGAGTATCTCGGAAAGCAGTAAGAATTTCAAAAGTAGAAACTAGAATGTCATTTGTATGTATGAGTTATATAGAGTTTCACGCCAATTACTCCGAACATAATAAAGTTCAAACTTTCGCGCCCACTTTTACACAATCGTATTTATTCCAAGAGTGACATGATACTTTCGGAGTTTTTGATGGAGCTTTAGAATAACGAGCTGTAATGTTTTCTCTTTTGAGAAGGGTGGAAAAAAATATTTTTTCTTCTACCGTGCGTAAAATAGTCATTTTCCGTACTCTCTATGACTCGTAATATATAGCTTTTCAATGCAGTGCGTAAAATATATTTTTTTAGCATTTAGTACGGGCGCCGGCGTGTAAAGTACTTTAATAATTTTTTTATTTTTTCGGTTATTTTTCGGTAGTAGTACAATTTTTATAGGTTACTCATTTGTAAAGTACTATTTTTATTGATGGGATTGTCAATATTTCCATTCATAAAAAGGTCACTTTACATAATTGTTGCATAAATAAATAATTTAAATCGGCGTTTGCAGACAGCAATAATTATTTGACCAATTTCTTTGAGCATAAATAAATTTCGCATTATCGTAACCCAAACTAATTTCCGCAATTTAACATAATAAACGTGTCATTGGGTATTTATTGAGTGTAATCTATATTTAACAGTTCATAAAATACCCCAATACATAAAAAATACCGATTGTTCTCTAATGAGAGTTTTATAGAGGCCCAGTAGCTTTAGCTTAATTTAATATTTGAATTAAATAAACTTAAGTTCATAGCTTAATTAAACGGTGAAATTTTGCGATTCTTTTCCGCGTAAAATATGAAATTCTTGCTACGTGAAGCAAGCTCTATCGATGTCCCATTTGCTTACCTTTGCGACCAATGTATGCGGATGTATTCTGATGTTGCCGACAAATGAGATATCAATGGATCCTACTTCAAATATTTACAGTGGTTCTTTTTGGTGTTATCATAGCTTCAGCTTAATGCAAAATCATGTATATCAAATTAAAATATTTAGTGACCATATTTAATTTTTTATTATTCATAGTTTCAGCTTAATTCAAATAAATCTTATATTTTTAACTCGTACCATACAAGCTGGAGTTTGAACGATATGTGGATATGGCCTTGTTTGTTAAGATATGTAATTCAAGCAACGATCTCAGAGGTTTAAATTGGACGTATATATCAGCTTAAATGAAAAAAAAACATATTTCGTTTTTTCCCTATTAAATGTGTAATGCAACTTATTTTACTCTATTAACTTCAAATATTTAAACTGGTCTTAGTAGATCTTTTAATAGTCATTGCTTCAGCTTAATCCAATGATAAGATCTTACGCTTTTAAACTATGAAATATCTAATTCGATCAACGTACTCATAATCATATTGAATTAATTTATTAATATTTCTTTTATTATTCATAATTTCTGTTTAATTCAGAGTTCTTACGGTTCTTAAATCGTACCGTACAAGCTCCATATGACCTTATTTGTTTATATATGTAATTTAAGTAATGAACTCAACGGTTTATAGAATCAAATTCAAATATTTGGATTAGACTTATTTGAGTTTCAGCTTAATTCAAAGAGAAAATATTTTGTTTTTTGTGTATTAAACATAACTTATTAGCAACTTATTTTATCCTATCAACTTCAAATATATGCCTTTTTATCCGAAGCGACCTTTCGTGTCACCGCGAGGAAACACTGACGTCATGTGGCTCAAGTTCACTGTCCAGGGGTTTGACCAAGTTCATATGCTTTCTCTATCGCCCTCCGAGCAAAGCTTTTTAACAACACCAGCTACCAGCTTTGATTCAATTCAGGTGGACCACCCCAATTCAAAAATAATCGTTCTGGGAGATTTTAATGCCCATAACACCAATTGGCTCAAACATCACACCAAGACCGACAACCGAGGTAGAGAAGCAGAAGCATTTGCCATCAGCTGCGGACTTACGCAACTTGTAGACGAACCAACTCGAACGGAACTCGGAGGGGTGAATTTGCCGCCCTCCTGAATCTTTTTCTAATCGCAAATCCTGACCAGTACACAATCAGAGTTGGTTCGCCATTAGGTAATTCCGACCACAAACTTATTATAAAGGTTTGTGAACTGCCACTCCTACAGGAGGATCAACCATTGCCACGTAAAATCTGGTATTACAATTATGGAAACTGGGAGGATCTAAGAGAGTTCTACCTAAAGTTTCCTTGGCTCGAAGTCTCCTTTGGCACTGATGACTCGTCACTGTTGCAAAGAGATTACGCAAGTAGTCGTCTCAGGATAACATATATACCGAATTCCATCAAGGTACCGTCAAAAGGAAAGCCCTGATTCAGATGCTAAGAGCCGTAGATAGGAAACAACAAGACTCTATCAATGTGCAACGCAAGCAACTTTTTCACTCTATTAACTTCAAATATTTAAACTGGCCTTAGTAGATCTTCTAATATTCATTGCTTCAGCTAAAATATTACGTTTTTGAAATATAAAATATGTAAGAAAAATAAAATAAATAAAAAAAAAATAAAATAAAAAAATTGTGTACGTGTTGTGTTCCCTATGGGTTCAACAAGGCATTTCATTTATGCCCAACTCTAGGTTGCTGGCCCTGATGATGGCACAAACTAGTGCCGAAACGTTGGCCATTTAGTAACAATAATTTAATAAAACGGTCCAAAAAGCTGAAAAAACCTCCTTTTCTAATTTATGTGTTGGATGCGAAAAACTTCTATTAATAAAATATGTAGTTCGATCAAAGTACTCATAATAGTATATTTCAATACTCACAGCTTCAGCTTAATTAAAACTTAACTTTTTTATATAAAATATGAAATTTAACATCGTAGTTCAAATCGTACCTTCTCAACTTCAAATATTTGCAGTGGCCATTTTTGGTCTTATCACAGTTCAACTTAATTCAAAGAACAGATCTTCAATTTTTTGCCCATACAATATATAAATCAAGCATCGTAGGTACTGAAAATCCTTTATATCAAATTCAAATATTAGAACGACCATATTTGATCTTTTAGTACTCATAGTTTCAGTTTAATTCAAGAGATCTTACAATTCTTAAATCGTACCGCCATATGATCTTAGGTATGTAATTAATGTTACGAACTCAATGGTGGTCAAATATTTGGATTGGACTTATTTGAATTTCAGCTTAATTCAAAGAAAAATATTTTCTTTTTGCCTATTAAACAAGCAAGTAACTTATTTTACCCTTTCCTTTTCAAATATTTAGATTAGTTTTAGTAGATCTTCTAAGAGTCATTGCTTCCAATTAGCCCAATGAGAAGATCTAACGTTTTTAACCAATAAAATATGTAATTTAAGCAACGTACCCAAAATCTTATTGAATGAAGTTCAAATATTTAGCGGTCATATTTAATCTGCCAATAATACTCATAGCTTTAGCTTATTTCAAAGAGAGAAACCTTGTCTTTTTTACATATAAAATATCAAATTTACCAACGTACCTTTTCAGCTTCAAATATTTACGGTGGTTCTTTTTGGCCTTGTCATAGATTCAACTTAATTCAAAGAAAATATTTTCCATTCTTTGCCCATAAAATATATAAATCAAATATCGTAGATACTGAAACTACTTTATATCAAATTTAAATATTTCGAGCGACCATATTTTGATATTTTCATACTCATAGTTTCAGCTTGATTCAAAGAGAATCTATTTCGGTTTTTGACTATCCAATATGTAATGCAACCAACTTATTTTACACAATTAATTTCAAATATTTAAACTGGTCTTATTAGATGTTCTAATAGCCATTATTTCAGTTTAATCCAAACAACTCAACCCTGTCTATAAAATATGAAACTTAACAACGTAGTTTAAATCGTACCTTTTCATACAAGGATTTTCAAATAGATCTTACCGTTCTTAAATCGTACCGTACGAGCTCCGTTAAGATATGTAATTCTAGTAACGAACACTCAAAAGTTTATAGAATTAAATTCAAACATTTTGATTGGACACATTTAAACTTCAGTTTAATTCAAAGAGAAAATATTAATTTTTTGCCTGATGCAAGCAACTTACTTTTACCCTGTTCAAATATTTAAACTGGTTTTAGTAGATATTTTAATAGGCATTGCTTCAGCTTCATCCAGTGAGAAGATCTAATGTTCTTAATCTTATCGAATCAATTTCAAATATTTTTTCGATACTCATAGCGTCAGCTTAATTCAAAAAGAAAAACCTTAACTCTTTTGCCTAAGTATAAAATATAAAATTCAACAATGTTGTTCAAATCGAACCTTTTCAGCTTCAAATATTTAGAGTGGGCTTATTTGATCCGATGCTCATAGCTTCAGCTTAATTTAAAGAGAAAATATGTACTTGAAGCAACTTCCTTTAGTTCGTACCCTATCAACTTCAGATATTTAGGGTTGCTTTATCTAATATTTCAATATACAACGCTTCAGCTTAATTTAAAGAGATATAATTCAAACATCTTACTTTAATTCGTACCGTTCAACTTCAAATATTTAGACCGGACTTATTTGATCTGTTAATACTCATAGCTGCAGCTTAATTGAAGAAAACGGTCTTATAATTTCAATTCAACTTCAAATATTTAGAATGGCCTTATTTGATCTTACGATACTCATCGTTTCATTTAATTTAGTGAGAAGATCTTACGCTTTTTCTCAATTCAAGATAAAAGCTTTTGTTCTTTTACCGATAAAATATGTGATTCAATTCGTACCACTTCAAGTTCAAATATTTATCGTGGCTATATTTGATCCTCCAATACTCTCCACTTTACCTTAATTCAAAGAGGAAATCATAGATTTTCGTGCCATTATCAAATAATATGCCCACTCAGTCGCTTTCTTGTCTTGCAGGATTTTTTTTTATTTGTTGAATACAAACAAGTCTTTGCAGAAATTCTCGTTTTATAAGACAAAAGCACACCTTCAGTACTTATTACACAAATACCTATAGGATAATTAATTTTATTGCAGCCTGTACCTGAGCAGAGGCACATAATAACTAGATTTAACTTTGCAATTACAGTTCCATATCAATAAATTTGCAACGATATAATTTCAAGCGTATATGAACGTTTCTTTTTAATTACGAAATGCGATGGATTGATGGGCACTATATTTACCGAATTAATTATGCCCCATTTAAGCAAAATAATTGTTTTGAGAATTACATATTTGGAGCGTAGTTATAGACGTCGAAAAATAAATGGAATGGTTGTTGAATATGAAGTCGGTCGTTCAATGTGAAACTAACCCCAACTAACCCAAACTGAACCAGCAGTCGCCCCGGTTTGATTTTCATTAGAATCGACAAAAAATTCGAATATATCAAACGAAAGTAATCAATGCCGCTCTAATTGCCCAATGATGTGCTGCACAAACATACTTAGTTAGACCCTTCACAAACAGATTTAATGACGCGAAATTCGACGAGATAATTGACTGATCGATACGGAGAGCTGAGAATACAGTAACGGTTACGGTAGGTGATAAGGAATTGCTGAGTACATGAAAATGATTATTCGCTATACATATTTACCTTAATATTTCATATTAGAGCCGAAAGTTTCATTACTGTGAAAATAATTTTGCTGGTTAAATTTTATCGCAAAAAAAGGCCGTACACTAAAAAAATGCACTCTATGCCATAAATTAAAATTTAAAATTTACTCTACGCAGACGCCAAGTATGCGTGTACTGTATACCCTTATACGGCGCAACGCCCTTTTTTCTTTTTAAGTAGTAGATAAGCTAAATCGGTTCCGCCTCAATTTCCGCAGTTTTTCCATTTATGTGTTCATAAGAAAATTTAAGGTTTATTTTGCATTTAAGGGCTATGTAAGTCAGGTTTTTAAGACTAATGTGTGTTCATAAGAAAGTTTGAGGTTTATTTTGCATTTCAGGGCTATATAAGTCAGGTTTTCAAGACTTATGAGGGCCAGATGGATGGCAACCACTTTAGGTTTAATAGGACGTAACCATCTCGGAACTAATCCAGGGACGCAATATACTACAGTCGTCTGGTTAAGAATCACAACCTCGTTGACATAAACGACCTTGAAAACCAATAGAGTTTTATATGAAAATGTGGCTAAAGTTTGTCCAAAACTATCCTTTAATATTTACTTCAACAGTATATACTATAACTAACAATCATTCCATTTACTCCGGACTGTTTAGTTTAGAGTGATACTGGACTTCGAAGTAGATGACTTGCCAGAATTAACTAATGCGTCGAAACAATATGCTACATGGAAATTTTGCAGAGCTTTAGCCACATCTAAAAGCAAAGCTCTTCTCTTTTAGTGTTGATCACCTATTCATTTGCTTCTATCTGCTGAGGGATTATTCTATTTTATTATGTAAAGAAAACCTAGTCTGTTTATAGATAAATGTTTAAGCCTACTTTCTCCAGCTAGCGTCTTCTCTTACTTACAAGAGTACTAATGTATCATCGTGTTCTTCATCTGCCATTACAGGGCAATACTGAAAATATAAGAGGTTAAGCTGTAGAACCTCAAATATTGGACTGAGATTACCTCTACCACACTCTTCAAGTTAGCACTTTATAAGACTATCTGTACCAGTGTGATATCCAACGTTCAAAGTACACGGAGAAAAAGATTGGAGATATGAGACATTCCGGATTGAAAGTATAAGAATTCCTGGAACTATCTTGGGTGAAAATGTATGCTTTAGATAGTCGGTTACAATGATGCGTACCATACTTTTCCAGTCGAGATTTAATAAGGACAACTGAACTAACATCCAAAGAGGATAGATACTTGCAGAAGAAGATTGAAAATGTAAGAGTTATTGGGCAAGACTGAACACATAAAAGGTCTTGGATACCAATAAATCTCTTAGCTGAAGACATAAATCTTAGATTGCAAAGATTTCCAGCCTACTATTAAAATAAACAGTCAATAAAGTAATACAAACCAATACGATAGCCAATATAAAGGTTAATGTGTCCCTGCTAAAGAAGATGGAAGGATCTCAGCAAAATTTAACGTTTAACAGATCTTAATTAGTCTTTTCTAACAAGTATGGCTGAAACAAGAAACAATTTTATCCTATTGGCACGGTATAAAGAAGTATATATTTGTACTCTGCCACGGTATAAATAAGTATATACGGTAGGTTCACTCGAGACAAGACAAATTTCCAATTTCGCCGACAGTTTTTACCTTCGAAGCGAATCCAGATCAATCTCGTTCGCGGCCAGTTGTGGCTACACTACGAGGGAGAATTTACGGTCAGTGTGCAAACGCCTTGATATTCTGTACTGTTGGGTCGCGTTGAATTAAATAATTATTAAGATCGCTACTATGGCGAGATATTGTTGTGCGGATAATTATTGTATTACAAAAGTGGGTGACGGATTTTCATTTTTTAGATGCCCCAAAGACCCTATCAGTTAAGATTTATAATAATTTTTTAATAATATGCAGTTTTTCAATTACACGTATAATCGGTTTAACAAATATGTCTTTATTAAAATTGTGTTATTTACCTAAATATGGATAAAGACAATAGTGAGAAAAGAAAACAAGTAAGGCAAAAATAAAATGCCCGTCACCACTAGCGTGAGCAAAAATCCGTTTATATTTTAATAATTGCGAATTTTCACATGACCTTTTGTGTTTTAAAAGCAACTCTTATATTTTAACATTGAAAATGTTTCTATTATCCTAGTAGGTATAGGGCCTCACATCGTGAAAAAGTGCATGCTACATTTGACACATGACATCATACGCGTGTGAGATCGTGTTAGTTTATTTACTTAAACTTAAATTTGATTTATAAGGTATCGGAATCGATTAAAGTGACTAAAATAAATTGGAACTAACTGAAACTCACCGAAAGTTGATTGAATGACTAACCAAAATTCGCCAAAAGTAATCAATACAGGCTTAAACGTACCGGTACAGGTTACGAAAATTAAATTAAGCTAAAACTAACCAAAACGAACGGAATTTTAACCACTAACCAAAACCAACCAAAAACATAAAATTTGATTATGACGTATCGGAACCGATTCAAATGACTAAAATAAATTGGAACTAACTGAAAGTAATCGAAAGTTGATTGAAAAAGTAACCGAAACTAACCAAGAGTAATCAAAAGCACCAAAAAGGCCTAAAATGTGTCAGAACAGATTAAAAATATTAAAGTAAGTTGAAACTAACCCAAAGTAACCGAATTTTGGCGACTAACCAAAAACATTAAAATTGGTTATAAAGTATCGGAATCGGTTCAATTGACTAATATAAATTGAAACTAACTGTAATTAACAAAAAGTTAATTGCACGACTAATCAAAACTAGCCAAAGTAACCAAAAGCACTAAGGGCTTAAACCTATCGGAACAGATTGAAAATATTAAAGTTAGTTGAAACTATCCCAAATTTACCTAATTTTGGCGACTGACATAATTTTACCAAAGACATTTAAATTGGTTATAATGTAACGGAACCGCTTCAAATGAGTAAAATAAATTGGAGCTAACTGAAAGTAACCGAAAGCTTATTGAATGACTAGTCAAACGAAACTAAAAGCACCGAAACCGGCTAAAACGTATCGTAATAGATTAAAAATATTGAAGTAAGACAAAATTAACACAAATTAACCGAATTTTGGCGACTAACCTTAACTAACCAAAAACAGTAAAATTGGTAATAACGTATTGGAACCGGTTCAAATGACTATAATAAATTTAAACTAACTGAAATTAACCGAAAAATGATTAAACAACAAAGCTAACCAAAAGGAATCAAAAAAGCGAAAACATAAATCAAAATAGATTAAAAATATTAAAGTAAGTTGAAACTCACTTAAATTAGCCGAATTTCGGCGACTAACTAAAATTAACCAAAAACATTAAAATTAATTATACTCGTAACGTATTGCAACCGGTTCAAATTCTAAAATATATAAAAACCAACTAAAACTAACAGAAATCTGATTGAATGACAAACCAAAACTAATCAAAAGTAATCAAAAGCACTAAAACGTATCGGAATAGGTTACAAAAATTAAAGTAAGTTAAAACTAACCAAAACGAGCAGAACTTTGGCGACTAACCAAAAGTAACGAAAAACACTAAATTTGATTATAACGTATCGGAGTCGGTTCAAATGACTAACATAAATAGGATCTAACTGAGACTAACCGAAAGTTAATTAAACGGCTAAACAAAACTAACTAAAAGTAACCAAAAGCGAAAGAACGGGCTAAAACAATTCGGAACAGGTTAGAATTATTACCTACCGCAACGTCATGGCTAGTTATATATTAATAGATTTTCCTATCTACAAGTGGAGGGTAATTTTTTAGGTCTTCATATTCGCACCTTTTTTTATTTTTTGATAATTATGTTAAAAAATATTATAATGTTATAAAGGCATTTCTTTAATTTCAGTTAGTTTACGTTACAATCATATTTAATGTTTTCGGTTAGTTTTGGTTAGTCGCCAAAATTCGATTAATTTAAGTTAATTTTAACTTACTTTAATATTTTTAATTTGCCCGATACGGTTTAGCCCTTTTTGGTGCTTTTGGTTAGTTGTTCAAACAACTTTCGGTTAGTTTCAGTTAGTTCCAATTTATTTTAGTAATTTGAACCGGATCCGAGACGTTATAACCAATTTTAATGTATTTGGTTAGTTTTGGTTAGCTGCAAAAGTTCGGATAATTTCAGTTAGTCTTACTTTAATTTTTTTAATCTGATCCGATACATTTAGTTCTTTTTGGTGCTTCTGATTACTTTTGGTTAGTTTGGGTTAGTAGTTCATCACGCATATGACATCATGTGTGGCAAATGTAGCATGCACTTTTTCGCAATTTGATGCCACATAACAGCAAAACAGAAACATTTTCAATGTTAAAAGTACTACGGCAGACGTAGCGCGATGAGAGAAATTCTCACAAATGCAGCCAATCACTTGAGAAATGCACCCGGTTAATTGGCCATGTTAAAGAGGACGCCAGCTAGAGTAGTGGAGGACAGCTCCGTTCGCAAAGCCATCTCCGAAAACTGACGATTTCGCAGAAAATGTGAGAGAAATACTCGTAGCGCGAGTAATGAAGTGTTAAGACCTTTAAGAAGCTATAAATTTACTTTTTCTTCAAATGTCAGTAAACCCGTCATTACTCGACTGTGTAGGCGGCCGTGAAGTTTCGTTTTTCCTTCGCCGGAGCTTTACTTTTCACTTTTCCGCCGGCGGAGGTAAAAGTGTTGTCATAGCAACATAGATACAATACAAACAGACAACAAAATAAGCGTCAACAACTCAAGATTTATTAAACTACAATTTGTATTTATCACTCAATTTGTGACTGCATTTCTAAAAATCACTAATTTAGGAACAAATTGGTTATTATTTAATCGAACTTACTCAATAACTGATTATCAATACGGAATTAAAACGCAATCGGAGACGCAATCTTAAAAAAATAATTATTGTTGACAGTGTACCATAGCAACAACCTGTGCCTATTCACCGACACTGGTCTAAGCCGCCTTGCGAACCCACTTATCTTTAATAATAATTAGGTATTATTACTATTAAAAAGATATGTTTTTGCATTAATTTGTCGACATTTGAAGAAAAACAGCATATTTTATTTGGAGGAAAAGTTACTTTTCATGGCTTGCTCTCTATTACCAGCCTCACTCCGTTCGGCTGTTAAACACGAGCGCGCCATGAAAAGTATCACTTTTCCTCCATATAAAATAATATACTATTACTAGCTTAATATGTCCTTTTTATATTTAAATTCCCACAATATTTGTCAGGTACTTTGAACCTTCTGCTTTATACATGTTTAAATAGATGAATCAAGTTACAAACTGTCAAATAAATTATTTTAATAGGTATTACCTTTATTTATAATGTTTTTGAATTTAGTACATGTTACTATTTTGTATAACTTTATTACATAGTTTTATTCATTTGAATCACGTATTAAAAATTACCTTAATCGCCCTTTGAAATATCGTGTATCAAATAATAACCGAGGAAATAATTTTGCATCAGCTAATACTTTTTGAATCTCCCCTTACAGACTGCTCGCTGCTGCAGGTAGAGTAAAATAGTATATTATTTTATATGGAGGAAAAGTGATACTTTTCATGGCGCGCTCGCAATGAAAAGTAACTTTTCCTCCAAATAAAATATGCTGTTTTTTCTTCAAATGTCTACAAATTAATCCAAAAATATCTCTGTTTAATAGTAATAATATCAAATTATTATTAAAGATAAGTGGGTTCGCAAGGCGGCTTAGACCCGTGAACAGGTTGTTGCAATAATAATGTAACATAAAGCTGTCAGTGGATACTGTCAACAGACAACAATAATTATTTTTTTAAGATTGCGTCTCCGATTGCCTTTTAATTTCGTATTGATAAGCAGTTATTGAGTAAGTTCGATTAAATAATAACCAATTTGTTCCTAAATTAGTGATTTTTAGAAATGCAGTCACAAATTGAGTGATAAATACAAATTGTAGTTTAATAAATCTTGAATTGTTGACACTTATTTGGTTGTCTGTTTGTATTGTATCTATGTTGCTATGACAACACTTTTACCTCCGCCGGCGGAAAAGTGAAAAGTAAAGCTCCGGCGGAGGAAAAACGAAACTTCACGGCCGCCTACACAGTCGAATAATGACGGATTTACTGACGTTTGAAGAAAAACTAATTTTTTACCGTGCTACGGCTTTTGCGTTTGATCCAAAAACATGAAACGATTTTTGCTGAGTGAATCTACTCGATATTATTTGTACTCTGCTACTGGTATCCCACTTAACAACCAACTCGCGGTGGATTTGGGCAATCGGCGTTTGAGATAGGTACAGTAGTTAGTCTAGCGCAGTCCATGAGAACACGTTTCGGTTTACGTAAGAATTTTTCTCTACTCATAGTCATGACAGGCTCGTCAAAACGCGTTCGTTACGGGGATAAAGATTTTGACGAAACTCTTTCCGAGTTGGTTTGACACAATATAGTGACTGTAGTGAAATAGACGGTCTTTCAGAACATGATTTTGATATCTCTGATCATGACAGTAGAAGTGTTATCTCAAAGTAATGATTTTTATCTACTTTTATTTAGTAATATGAATTTTACAGTTCTATAAATCGTTTTGTAAGGGCACCTATTACAAAACTAGTGTTCTAATAGATGCCTTTACAGAACTAGTGCTGTAATGAAAAAAAAACAGGTTTTATTAACATTTTGCTGTTAAATGAAAGCACACTTTTTAGAATAATGAATTATTTATTATTAACAATTATTAAATTAATTATCAATTATTAATTAAAATTAATTATTATTAAATTATAACCCTTAAGGTTTATTATAAACATTAATAATACACTTTTTACAGTTAGAAATTTGTATACCAGAAGTGGATGTGATGGAGCCCTTTACGTTCGAATTTCCAATCATTAAATCCGTGTCTGACCCCATGATCTTCTTTGCTATTTGTTTCTTATTTTCTAAAGAATTCTCAACGTAGCCTTCTGCCGTAGGAGAGGATTTCCAGCCCCCATGACGCTTTAACATCTGCATTTCTGCACCACCATCAACTAGAATGGTGGCTGAGGACCTCCTAAAACAGTGTTCAGTGTATCCTTCCGGATACTTCAATCCAAGTTTTGTTGCAATCTTTTTTGGTATACTTCCAAAACTATTAATTCCGGCAGGCTGGGAGGTACATTTTCCTTTTCCGTAAAACCGCCTGTGAGTTGCATTAATAGGACGAAGTTTAGCATATTTTCGAAAAATACTTAAACCGTTGACACCTGTCACATTTCCTTCTGTTATAACAAATTTTCGGTTAATTTTGGTTTTCGAGCATGGAATCACAATTTTTTATATACAAATCATTGTATTCAATATGATCCAACATTAACTTAGTTAGTTCTTCGCGCCGACAACCCCCAAAAATGCCGATTATCATAAGAACCTTCATAAGTAAATATGCTTCATCATCTGCAGTACCAAGGAACTTCCTTATACGTCTTCCTTTGTAAAAATTTTGGGTAATTATTGCATATACGGTTTTCTGCTATTTTTTGATTATATGGAAAAAAAATTATGTAGGCACATTCTAGAGTCCCTAGTGATTGCAAATATACTGGCGGAGAAGAAAAATAAGTACGTTTTTTGTAAGAAAATTAAAAAAAATATTACCATACATACTTATCACCGGTTCTGGTTAAGATATTATGTCTTAATAATGTTTTTTTTTGGAAAAATGTTGGTATCACGATTTTTTGGTAAAAAAATTGATATTAAATGTTCGTAATGTCGGTGCAATAAGCCATACTTTTATGTCAGAAGTGACGTTTTTAAAGAGAATTTAAGCACCAGGTAGTATTTTTCAAATGTCAAATTGGCACGGAGGTCTCGGTCAAGGTTGCCAAACGTTGCATATTTCTCTTATTGAAAATAAGACAAAGTGATCGCCCTTTTACTCGACTTTTAGCCAATCCAATGTAAGCCAAATAAGCGCGCTACATTTCATGCGTTAGCATCCGCACACTCCGGGAGCCTCAAACTAACCCAAACTACTTACGGCTTATTATGAACTACACTCCGAGCTATCTACGACCATTGTTTATATAAATATAAACAATGTTACGACCTACTCCGAGCTACCTACGATCTAGTCCAAGCTACTCTGAGCTACTTATGATCTGCTCCTAGCTACTTCGAGGAACTCCGCGCTACTTACCACCTACTCCAAGCCACTCCGCGCTACCTACGTCCTACTCCAACCTAGTACCTAGTCTCAGCTATTTACACCCTACTCCAAACTGGTCTGAATTACTTATGACCTACTCCAAGCTAGTTTGGGTCACTACGCGCTATTTACGACCTACTCCGCGCTACCTACCACCTACTTCAACTTACTCTCAGGCTATCTACACCCTACTCCAAACTAGTCTGAGCGACTTATGACCTACTCCGAGCCACTCCGCGGTACTTACAACCTACTTCAAGCTAGTCTGAGTCACTCCGTGCTACTTAAGACCTACTCCAAGCGAGTCCGAGCCATTCCGCCCTAACCTACGCCCTAGTTCGAACTATCTACAAACTACACTGAGCTGCTTATGACCTGATCCAAGCTACTCCGAGCCACTCCGCATTACCTACGACCTACTCCAAACTACTCCGCATTACCTACCACATAGTCCGAACTACTCCCAGTCAGTTTGGCTTAGCTTTGGATTAGTTTCTTCTCTGTTTAGGCACTACGCACTTGCATGAAGAATGGCTAAGAGAAACAATTTCGGTTAGCTTGGGTTAGCTTAGGTTAGTTTGGATTAGCTTGGGTTAGTTTGGGTTAGGTTGGGTTAGTCTCGTTTCGTTTTAGGCACTACACACTTGCACTAGGAGAAACAATTTTGATTATCTTGGATGAGTTCCGGTTAGCTTGAGTTAGTTTCGTCTTGTTTAAGGCGCTACGCACTTGAATGAAAAACGGCTTGCGCTTTGCGAAGCGCAAGCCTTTTTTCCTGAAACCCGGATGCAAACTAATGAGAATTGGTTTGGGATAGCTTGGGTTAGTTTCGTCGCGTTTTAGGCACTACGCACTTACATGAACAATGACTTGCGTGAAGCGCAAGCCATTCTTCATGCAAACTATTTTCGGTTAGCTTGGGTTAGCTTTGGCTAGTAAGGGTTAGCTTTGGGTTCGTTTCGTCTCCTTTAAGGCATTACGCAGTTGCATGAAGAATGGCTTGCGCTTTGGGAAGCGTAAGCCTTTTTTCCCGAAACCCGACCGTACTTTCCATTACAAACCAAAGTAAAGGAAAGATTGGGTTGGTTTAGCTATGGTTAGCTATGGTTAGTTGCGTTTCGTTTAACTTAGTAAGGGCCCGCGCGAAGGAAGCCCGACCGTAATGATTTCAATTATTTGGATTAACTTTAGTGGGTTGATTCAGTCCCGGGTTCGATTCCCGTCGGTGGCAAGAGATGTTTTTTAAATTTTTTCATGTTTGTTTCTTTTTGTAAATTTGGGTTAGTTTTGTTTGGTTGCGCCTCGGAGCAAGCGAAGGACCATGCGTAAAGTTAACAGTCCTCATTTAAATTCTGGAATTCGACTGTTCTAATTGGCTAGAGAATGCATTATGATTCTACTCAGGGTGATCCAAATTTTCGCACCGAACGTGGTATTGTTGGCATTTTTTTCTTGAAGGTGTTACTATGGAAAACAAATTTCTGCGATGTTATGCTATAAATAAGACAGTTAGCTGTACATTAATTTTATCCTTGTTAAATAACGAACAATTTTTAAAAATTGAAGCGAAAATGCCGTGCAACAGCTTCGTTTATTCCATAAGGGAATTCATTGGGTTATTAAGTGATAGAAGACGTGTCGTTGACTTTCTGGTGGAACATAGAGTACTTATTAGAAATTCCCAATGTGACAGTTGTGCGAGTATACTAGAAATAAACATTAATTCTTTATTGTACACCTGTTCGAAAAAATATAGGATTGGGAAGAAGGTTAAGAAATGTACTACAAAGAAAAATGGAGGAAAAGGGACAAGATTTTCAAAAGCCAAGTTGTCCATAGAGGATGTACTGTATTTTACTGTGCTTTGGTTAAGGCTTCCATATCCGCGCCAAAAAGACTAGGTGGCCCTGGGAAGATCGTGGAAATTGATGAGGCGACTTTTAGCCAATCCAAAGTAAGCCAAATAAGCGCGCTACATTTCATGCGTTAGCTTCCGCACACTCCGGGAGTAAAACGAACAGAAACTAACTCAAATAAATCTATTTTATGAAATAATTTATTTTTTTATTTAGTTTCGGTTAGTTTGGGTTGGTTGTTATGTTTGCTATTCGAGCGAGAGAAGTGAGTAATAACTCAAACTAACCCAAACTACTTACGGCTTATTATGAACTACACTCCGAGCTATCTAAGATAATTGTTTATATAAATATAAACAATGTTACGACCTACTCCGAGCTACCTACGATCTAGTCCAAGCTACTCTGAGCTACTTATGATCTGCTCCTAGCTACTTCGAGGAACTCCGCGCTACTTACCACCTACTCCAAGCCACTCCGCGCTACCTACGACCTACTCCAACCTAGTCTCAGCTATTTACACCCTACTCCAAACTGGTCTGAGTTACTTATGACCTACTCCAAGCTAGTTTGGGTCACTACGCGCTATTTACGACCTACTCCAAGCTACTCCGCGATACCTACGACCTACTCCAAGCCCGTCCGCGCTACCTACCACCTACTTCAACTTACTCTCAGCTATCTACACCCTACTCCAAACTAGTCTGAGCGACTTATGACCTACTCCGAGCCACTCCGCGGTACTTACAACCTACTTCAAGCTAGTCTGAGTCACTCCGTGCTACTTAAGACCTACTCCAAGCGAGTCCGAGCCACTCCGCGCTACCTACGCCCTAGTTCGAGCTATCTACAAACTACACTGAGCTGCCTATGACCTGATCCAATCTACTCCGAGCCACTCCGCATTACCTACGACCTACTCCAAACTACTCCGCGTTACCTACGACATAGTCCGAACTACTCCGAGTTAGTTTGGCTTAGCTTTGGATTAGTTTCTTCTCTGTTTATGCACTACGCACTTGCATGAAGAATGGCTTGCGCTTGGGTTAGCTTAGGTTAGTTTGGATTAGCTTGGGTTAGTTTGGGTTAGGTTGGGTTAGTCTCATTTCGTTTTAGGCACTGCGCACTTACATGAAGAATGGCTTCTTCATCCTAGGAGAAACAATTTTGATTATCTTGGATTAATTCCGGTTAGCTTGGGTTAGTTTGGGTTAGCTTGGGTTAGTTTCGTCTTGTTTAAGGCATTACGCACTTGCATGAAAAAAGGCTTGCGCTGCGCCCGGATGCAAACCTATGAGAAACAATTCCGGTTAGCTTAGGTTAGCTTGGGTTAGTTTGGGTTCGCTTGGGTTGGTTTGGGATAGCTTGGGTTAGTTTCGTCGCGTTTTAGGCACTACGCACTTACACGAACAATGACTTGCGCGAAGCGCAAGCCATTCTTCATGCAAACTATTTTCGGTTAGCTTGGGTTAGCTTTGGTTAGTGTGGGTTAGCTTTGGGTTCGTCTCGTCTCCTTTAAGGCATTACGCACTTGCATGAAGAATGGCTTGCGCTTTGTGAAGCGCAAGCCTTTTTTCCCGAAACCCGACCGTACTTTCCATTACTTTGGTTTAGATTGGGTTGGTTTAGCTATGGTTAGTTGCGTTTCGTTTAACTTAGTAAGGGCTCGCGCGAAGAAAGGATGGCGCGAAAAAATATAGGATTGGGAAGAAGGTTAAGAAATGTACTACAAAGAAAAATGAAAGAAAAGGCACATGGTTTTCAAAATCCAAGTTGTCCATAGAGGATGTACTGTATTTTACTGTGCTTTGGTTAAGGCTTCCATATCCGCGCCAAAAATTTATAGTGAGAGAACTCAGATGTTGTGATAGAACAGTGGTTGATTGGTCATCTTATTGCCGGGAAGTCTGTGTACAATGGAGCCTGGACCATTCCCAAAGACTAGGTGGCCCCGGGAAAAACGTGGAAATTCATGAGGCGAAATTTGGCAGGCGGAAATATAATAGGGGACGCCGTATAGAAGGACAATGGGTGTTTGGAGGATTTGAGAGAGATTCCAAGAAGATATTTTTGGTACCTGTTCCGGATCGAAGTGCTGAAAGTTTAGTTCGGGTTATTCAGGAATGGATTCTGCCAGATGCAACAATAGTATCCGATTGTTGGAGAAGTTATGATACTTTGAATGACATAGGGTTCCAGCACTTGGCTATAAATCATTCAATTAATTATGTTGATCCAAATGATGCAACTATTCACACTCAGAATATAGAGCGAACGTGGAGAGATATCAGAGGAGGGATTCCCCGATATGGTAGAAAGGAGGCTCACTTTGTGGGATACCTAGCCGAATTTTTATTTAAAAGATCAATTACTGACGACGGTGACATACATCGGTTCTTTTTTGAAATTTCAAAACTATATCCACCCAATCCTTA
>MU183091.1:0-15487 GCA_016904865.1 Pissodes strobi | reverse complement strand
TATATATAATCAAAAACAATTAGAAGGGTTTTATTTTTGTTGCTCCCAAAGAGTGAAAATCTCACAAACTGCACGTTATCAACTGTATTCCAAATTTTCACGTTATCGATTAAGGGTTTAGGTATGGTTGCCTTGTGTCAATATTGGCGAGAATCTATTGGTACTCATTGCGATTCTCAGTAGAGCGCAAGTCATGCGCAAAATGTCGAACTTCTTTTGTTATCACATGGTGCTCTCATTGACTCAGCTTATTTTTTTTTATTAGACCTTAGTTTCAGTGAATACTTTCATCTTCTACGTTTCCACTTTTTCAATATGTTCTATCTCCTCCTCCTGCATTATTACCACTTTGGGCTTTAGACCACCTAGAAGCGCTGTATTAGCATAATATGGTCTCGCTTTGAAACTCCTCTGCAAAATGTTCCTTGTTTAAATATTTCCCTTCCGCTCTAATAAACGCTAACGAATTTCATTCACATTCTACCGGGAATTTAACGTTATAAACTTCCACATGTCCGTCATACGGTTTTGTCGGAATTACTTCAAACAAGTTTAAGATGTAATTTATTGTTGTTGCAGGTTAGCTTCGGGCCATCTTCGAAACTTCATTTAAACCAGGAAATTGGAGACAACTTCCTGTCGTCACCTCTTAGGCCGAAAAGGGTCCCTGAACGTCATGTTGAAGGTAAAGTAACTCTAACTCGATAACTAGTATTTATAACTTTGGCCATTTGCGGCTGGTACTTTGCCAATATTTTGCATTAGAATTTGTAATCAGTAGCTCTTATTTTTTTTTCTTTTCAGCCTGTATGTCCATGACGTCCGAAGAAGGAGAGTTCTATCACAAGGCGAGATCGCATCCAAATGGGACCGCATGTGGAATTTACATTTTCGGAGAACCGGACCAAAATATTGAAATCAGATTTAATTATCTGGAAGTTTCTTGCGAGAATGGTGGACTCGTTGTGGTACGCTTCTTAATCATTGTAGAATTTGGCAAACCTTTATCAATTTAGTATTGAACGTACTAAACTTTTCAAAGGTTAATATTTCCAGATTGATTGAAGTTGGATATAAGGAATTATATATGATATTTAATTGGAATTCTTCAAGGAGTCAACAAAATAATATGCAGGGTTTTTTATTCTAAAAAACAAATTTTATTCCAATTGTTCATCATGCTACTGGTCAAAATGAAAAATAAATCAAAACGTATATCTATATTTATAATTTAAACGAGCAACTTAGGCCCTTTGGGATATATTGTATACATAGATAATACAATTTGCTTGCAAGAATCGAACATTTTTATGGGTCGGGTAACACCCGCTAACTTTCTATGCGTAGGCGCCAATGCCTCTCGTCCTCCAAATTGGATTTAAATATGGTCAAACGTAATATGCGATTAAAGTCAAACCGTATTACTAGGAACGGAAGAGCTAAAGACAGATGGGAGCGCCGAAGCTTAGTTGCTTTAGTTATTCACTTAAATTACGCACATAATAGTATGTTTTGTGTTTGCCTTTATTGCTTAGTTTGTTGTATTGAGCAAAACTGTGTAAAATAGGATTTTTCAACATAAAAAGTAACAAAATGTGAATTAATAATAGTAAGGAGGCGCTTAGAAGCGGTGAATGACTCTAATTTTCTTAGTACTAAATCATACTCGTTTAATGTGGGGCGCTGCATTTGTAGCATCCCTAACAAAACTTTTCATAACTCAATACCATTTTTACCCAATTTCGATTCGCTGTGATATTCGGCTCGTCTATAATCGCGTTCACGTTCGAGGACTTTGCCCATCCTTTGATACGGAAGAAATTAATTACGTATTTCCATAAATAAATGTTAACTTGTTTATTATCATTTAAAAGCGATAAATCAATTCCTTGGAAAGTCAACTGGAAAGAAATGTGACGAAAACAGTTTTCCATTAAAATAAATTTGCTTTATACGTTATATTGAACTGGCACGTCGGTTTTATGGTCTAAATAAACATAGAGCTCATTTCATTACTTTCAAAAACATTCTTTGAATATTGTAGCTTTAAAATGTCTACCATTTAAATTTATTCATTACCCCTTTTATACAAAGGGTCCTAAATAGCGTGTGCTACCGAAGCGGCAAGAATAGCAAGATCGACAAAATTGGATATACAAAATATATTTTCTTCTGTTTCGGCTAGAAAAATTCATCATCAGAGAATGCTTTGAAAGTAGTTCTTTTTAAAGACCTGTCCTTTGTCGTTTGCCTTTTTAAAATAGAAATACTCGACCCTTTAAATAAATTTTTGAAAAAAATGAGGTATTACACAAAGAAAAAAATTTCATTAAAAGAAAATACATATGAAATTAAATAATATGGACAATAAATAACTACCTAAATCAGTAAACGAATAAAAATAAATTAATAAAAAATAGATGCTTAAATATAAACCAGTAAAGTGACTTTACTAGAAAAACTTCTTTTCCAAACTAACCTTAGAAAACATTTGAACCAAACAACTAACCTATTATTTGTCAAAGTTATTTTGTCAACGATATTTTATGTCAATTTGTTATAAATTATGTAATTTCATAGGGATATATGAATTAAAAGGTTTCTGTGATATAGGGTCGAGTGGCAAATTAAAATGTCATTCCAAATTTGAAATACAAAATTCGGGCTTTAAAAGTAAGTAAGTAGTGATATTTCAAGTGTTAGATCCCAATCTAAAAAAACAGTGATATGTTGCAGAGAATAAATATCATGGTTTGCCCATATTATTTTTTTGGATCACGTTAGTCATCTTCCAGTTATTAAAATAATGAATTTGCGTCGATCTCGAACCCATACGGTTTTACAGATAGCCATAATAGGGGCACACGCTATTTTGGACAGACACCCTGGATAAACTGCCGAACATTTGAATTTGATACGGTTCTGTACACTAAGATTTTAAAGTTGGATATCTTGAAAACGGTAAGTTATAAGAGGCTGATAGTTGTAGCGTGTGTACAATATACCTTCGGTTTCGTGGCGACCAATAATCCCTACGGCAAACCATTTATATAGGACTAATTTTACCCGCAGCTGCGCCCGCGTTGAAAAATCTGAAAAAAGGGTAGGAATTAAGAAAATAAACTGATGTGCATTATAAGATCCTTTACACAAATAGTGCACTATATAAAAATCGGCCTTTCCCATTGGTCGATCCGCATGGCCCTCCGCTAGCTTCGCTCGCTACGGGGGCTCAAGAAAAGGAAACTAACCAGGTGCTAACCCAATCTAACCCAAGACATACCCAAAATCAAGAAAAAAAGCTGTTTAGAAACATAATCTTAAAAAAATATAACAAAAAAAGCAACGGGTTCGAACCCGCGTTTTCCAAGTGAGACCCAACGATCTAACCCTCTACACCACAAGAGCTCTTGATAGAAATCGATTGCATCACGCAGACATATCGTAATACGAGATGGATCGACCAATAGGAGAGGTCGATTTTTACATAGTGCACTATTTGTGTAAAGGATCTTTAAATGCAACTGATGTAGACACCTAACCACAAAAATGGTGACAGAAAAATGAAAATAAATAATGAGAAAATAAGATTAAAACCAACAGTAAAAATAATATATTTTTTTATTTGAATTACTTTTTGTTGATTAAGCTCTCGTTTATTACTTTTATTATTTTTAAAAGTACATCCGGATCAGCTGATGTTATACTTAATTAAATAGTGAGCTGACCGCCGGTATTTACATATTGGAACGCCAGATGGCATTAAATGGCATTCAAATGGAACGCCAAATGGCGTTAAATTCTATTCAAATTTACAGTGACTTAATACAAGACAGTGGCGACAAGCAACAATTTAGGTCCGCCCATCCGCCATTAGGAGGCAAAATTTATGGCGGGTTTGTGTTATTAGCATAGGATATTCAGATATTTTCTTTCAAATTAATTATTTTCCAGACATTTAAAAATATGATATTAAAGTCATAAAATAGTGATTAAAACGAAATTTTAATTTAGTCTGTTAATAGAAAATCCGGTTAGCTGCGATAAAATATCATCGTTATGAATAACAGATGTGTGTTTAGCAGTTTGCAAGTTTAATAATAATTATTGTTATGCTATATGTTACACTAAGTTATAATGTTTTTTTAAATTAGGCTTGCCTTTTTTTAAATCAAAAGAGTAATTAATTTTAACTACTTATTTTATTTATGCTGTAGGTTATTTGGCAATTAAGTAAATAAGATTTATGAAGAAAGATGCTTCTTAAAGTTTTAATTTATTAATTATCATTAGATGACCAGAATGTAACTAGTGTTTATATTAGGACTCGGAATTGTATTCGAATATTTGACCATATTAAATTCGAATTTTTTGCTAGTTAAAAAATTCGAATATTTGACTAATCGGACATTCGAATAATCGACTATTCGTGTTTCCTGAGGAACAGTTAACATACAAGGCTTTTTTGTTCTTAATTTAAATTTAATTTTTTTTAAATTTGCTGTCTTAAAAAACTCATTTTTAAAATTATTTTGATTATGAAAGTCATGTTTTCGTAGTTTTTGACCACTCTTTACAAACTTCGAAAAGTTTTTATTTTATATACCTAAACGCGGTTTTGTTGCTACATTACGTAAACAAATATCACAAGTTTTTGATGCTCGTTTAATACTTTGCATTAAATATTCCGCAATGTTTTATAATTAATTCATGTAACTGTAATTAAGTTTAAGCCCAGAAAAATTAATGTTTTTCGGTATAGACACTTCGCTATATCTTCCATCACTCTTTAACACACAAACACAGACACTAAAGTTTTATGGTGTTATGAAGCTCCTTAGATGTTTTTAACGACACTATATTTACAACAAAGTAAAGTTACACCAATAAGGAAAAAGGGACAACCAAAATACGAAAAAACACGCTCACAAGAAACTTTTGCCTCGTCCGCCATGAGGAGGCAAAACTAGCCCGGTAATAGAAATCGACACATCGATGCTGTCTCGTATAAAGTCACTGTATTCAAATTTTTAAAACTCTTTGTCGGACGATCATATGTGACAGCATCAATCTTTTACCCTTCAGAAATATTTTTTTATATAAAAAGTGTTCTATGTCCTTTACTATACTCTAGAAAGTATTTTTACAAAATTTCATGAGGATCGATTGAGTAGTTTACACGTGAAAGCGTAACAAACAAACAAACTCACATTCGCATTTATGATATTAGTTTGGGTTATAATTAGGAGTGCTTACGAATGCTATAACCACACCTCTGGCACTTTTTTTTAACATTTTTAAACACTTGCGGCAACAACTTTACAAAAACTCTACATTTTCTCGTCACTCTAACGCGAACAACACTTTCAAACGCCAAGTTTTGACACTTATGATTAATCACAACATTACGTTTCCATAGTAACAAATACGGGGGGGTTTACACAATACATTCTCCACAATATACTCTTGAAAATATCTGTACAAAATTTATTGATATATTACTCTTTAATGATCTTTGACAGTTCTTTAAGTACATCAACGCGAGCGAAGCCACGGGTAAAAATTGTCCTATGTCCTTTACTATACTCTTGAAAACATCTGTAAAAAATTTCATGATATCTTACTTTTTAATGACCTTTGACAGTTTTTCTAAGTATATTAACGCGAGCGAAGCCGCGAGTAAAAACTATCCTTTGTCCTTTACTTACTACGTCTTACTATGCTCTTGAAAATATCTGTAGAAAAATATCATGATGATGGGTTGACTAGTATAAGTGAGGAACATAGGGTTAAAACTAATTGTAAAAATCAACGCAGGCGAAGCCGCGGGTAAGAGTTAAAAGTATCCTATGTCCTATACTATAATCTTGAAAATATCTGTACAAAATATCGTGCAACATGTTTTTCCTATTAAAGTTAGCAAGTAAATATTTAATTTAAAAAGAAACCTAGCACCGGAGAGTCATGTTTGCAAAACCCGACTCCGGTAGTGGAGTCGTAGAGCGAAACCAGTTCTTCCCATCTAAACTAGAAAAGCTCCGCTGGTGCTGTACGGGGTTGCTAGGAACGCTTATCAAACAAACGAACTCAATCTTAACTTAACAAGAAAACACAATCTAAAATCTAAGGAACAATCTATTTGTTACAAGGTTCTTTTTAAACAGAGCAGCAATACTACAGTGAAATGTTGCAATTCAAAGACAAAGGAATGTCAAATGACTATTAAAGTAATTAATAACAGTGGTACAATATGAGGATTCTACGGAGACCAATTCTGTTGTTAACTTGGTACTGTATGCCTTATACCTAAAGGCTCTAAACACTACAATCCGAAGTGATCACTTTGGTTTACCTAAGCTTATTACATATATGGATGGATGCGCTAGTAGCTGCACCAAATATAAATAATATAGCGAAAATAATATGTATTGATAAAAGGCCACAATAATTATATCAATCGACCAGTTAAACAAATGAATAAATGAGGAATAAAATTAATGAGAGCTATCTTAGAGCTTGGCTGTCAATGTTTGATTTATATTAAAAGAATAATAGCGATTATATCAATCGGTCAGAAAAATAAAAGATTAAATAAATAAACCTGAGCTATCTTAAAGCTTGGCGGATAAGGCAAAATTTATATTTAAATATTAGAAACAATTATTAATCGGCAAGAAAAATAAATGATTTAACAAAACTATGAAGGCCCCTGTTATGGCACAATCTACAGTGTTAAATTCATAATAATTGAACAACAAAAAGTAGATAACTACGCTTCTGTATGATACCCCGTTAGATCGGGTCGTCCAGCTCTGGTGGAGGCGCCGGGCATTCGTAGAGGACTCCCAAGTACTGCTACTCGATGGCTCCGAGGGTAGAACTAATAGAGAACTTGTAGCCCGGTGAAAAAAATTGGCCCGGAGACAAGAACCCTGTAATAACCCAATACAAAATAGACGAAGCCTCTTATTTTAATGAAAAAAACTATAGCCCCCCTTGCATAAATATATTTTCTTTATAAAACAAATCCCCCCAAAAATTATCAATGGATTTTCAACGACCATCAGCAAATAAAAGAAATACTTAGGTACAGGCACCTTGAATAAAAAAATAGGTATGAATCACCCCTAAAAAAATATAAACTTCCCCATATGATCAGAACTAAAGTCACATTAAAATAAAAATTCAGATAGGATAAAATGGAACAGATAGAATAAGTCATGGAATGCAAAGCAAATGGTGGGCAATGTACAAAAAAAAGGTTAACACAGATATGGCAATTAAATCGTTAAATTAGACAAAAAACTGTAGAAATAATTACCTCGCTTGTGTTGGAGGGTTGCTGGAGAATCGACGGTCTCGATCTTATACGACGAACTCGGAAAGGCTCTAGAAATAAGGGAAAAGAGCCATTAGCATCATGGAGTCTACGTTTTCACAAGCAATGGAGAAAAAATAATTCCAGAAAAAAAGCTTACCTAATGCAGTATTCAAGTCCCGAGAAATCGGCCGTGTCAAAACACAAACTAGAAACTCCACAATATCCCCAAGAAGGGTAGTATAAAATACAATACTAAAAGCAGAGTCAACTAAGACTGCACTAAAGCAAAAAGCTTCCCTTCTCACCGAAGGGTATTTCTAGAAGGACTGTCTATTCGTTTCAGTCACTTTGCCTTTCCACTATCACGAGAAAAAAATAACGTCGAATGAAGAAGAAGTGCTAGAACTGAAAAATGCCAAGCGATTCGATACGAGGAATAATTCTAAGATAATAAACGACTTAGTTTTCGTTTATTATGGTTGTAAAACGACGGCGGACGCCACAATTAATGAACTGAAATTAAATTGTTCGAGAAATCCCAGAAAATATTCCCCAACAAAATGATAAACTTTTAAAACTCTAAATCGACAGCAGCAATTATGGGAAATAGCCTATTCCTATTACCCAGTGCCACCAACAGTACCAACCGAATATTACTAGTATTGCAGCAGGCCACGTGGAAGGATAAATATAAATATCTGAAACCAGCCAGGGGTCCGAAAAAGTTTTGTCAGAAGTTATTAAAACTTATGAAATATTTTAACCGAAAATAAAATATGAATTTGACGGATCTAATGAAGCTTAAAAGCAGGTTTTATTAACACAATTCTTAAAAATATAGAACGGTTTGCTGGCCGTTCTACGGTAATGTAATATAAATTAAGCAAAGTTATACTAATAACAAAATATCCTATTTTAGTAATTTGATCAAACCTAAGCGATCTGTGGTTCGCTTATCAACTAAAATAAATATGGTCACAAAGTGCCTGAGGGCTACATAAGAGAAAGGGATGATCAAAACAGCTACTCAAGGCCACAACAGTATTATAAAAGCTAATACAAATATATCATTAACCTATATGTATAATAAAATTAATTTACATTAATAAATGCGGCGACCTTAGGCTTATTGACAACAAATCGAATCAATAAATTTCGAATTCATTAACCGAAGAGTATTGACCTCTTTCAATAATTCTTACCGCAAAAAACAGCATCTTTTTTTTTGGTAAATGCAGTTTATAAAATGAACTTTAAAAATATTTTTTTTCAAACGTCAGTAAATCCGTCATTACTCGACTGTGTAGGCGGCAGTGAAGTTTCGTTTTTCCTCCGCCGGAGCTTTACTTTTCACTTTTCCGCCGGCGGAGGTAAAACTGTTATCATAGCAACATAGATACAATACAAACAAACATCAAAATAAGCGTCAACAACTCAAGAGTTATTAAACTAAAATTTGTATTTATCACTCAATGTGTGACTGCATTTCTAAAAATCACTAATTTAGGAACAAATTGGTCATTATTTAATCGAACTTACTCAATAACTGCTTATCAATATGGAATTAAAACGCAATCGAAGACGCAATTTTAAAAATATAATTATTGTTGACAGTGTCCACTGACAGCTTTATGTTACATTATTATAGCAACAACCTGAGCCTATTCACCGACACCGCACCGGTCTAAGCTGCCTTGCGAACCCACTTATCTTTAATAATAATAATTATTACCATTAAAAGGAGACTTTTTGCATTAATTTGTCGACAGTTGAAGAAAAAACAGCATATTTTATTTGGAGGAAATGTTATTTTTCATGGCTTGCTCTCTATTACCAGTCTCACTCCGTTCGGCTGTTAAACACAAGCGCGCCATGAAAAGTATTACTTTTCCTCCATATAAAATAATATACTATTACACTGGCCAAATCAGACTGTTACAATCGGTTGAGTAACTTACGTGTGAAACAGTAATAAACAAACGAACAAACTCACATTCGCATTTATAATATTAGTTAGGATTATGATTAGGATTTCAAAAATAATACTACCATTTCTTCGAAATTTTATCAACTGACTAATTTTACGAAATCACATTTTACTTTCTCTGCTCGTGCTAGACCATTCCTTTTCCAAGAAGATCAAATCTAGATGGGTTCCTAGCTACAGGAATGTATAGTAAATCACTTACTCTGTGCTTGGCTCGAGAAAACAGTTCAAAAATCAATGGCAATGAACTGACAACTGAGAATAGCCGTGGCCGCAACTCTCTTAGTCTCAGTCCAAGTGTTGTGTATTGTCTGTACGGCTGAGTGGTATGGTGACTCTCGGTGGAGTACAAGATCACCTATCTGGAGTAGGCAAAAACTTAAAGGCCAGCTGGCGTTGTCATAAGGAGCCATGAGAACAACGCTAACAGCAGCTTTAGAGGTCGTGCTGGGCTGCCCACCACTCGAGATCTGAGTCATGCAGGAGGCTATATCGTCCTTCTTGCAATTACGTGACAATGGTATCTGAATATAAAGAAGTGAGGTAGTTGAACATGGAAAAGTGTTCCTAAAAAGCAGATAAAAAGATATACATATCTTCATATAGAGTCAAAGGATCTGAGGAGAGACTGTGATTAAAGAGAACATGATCATTCCTACAAAGGAACAATGTAAACGTGTAGAGGTAAGTCTGTCGGAGAAGGCGCTCATATGTCACACGGATGGCACACGACTGATGGAGGTCAGGAAAACCAGAGTGGACTGGAGGTGAAGTGTGTGGTTAAGAGGAGACCTTGGATATGCTACAAGGACCCCCGGGCTTATCGGCGAGGTCTTTTGCTTTTCCTCAACTACTACTGTTAGGTAGGCATAGCATGTTGTATCAAGATTGCCCGTGTTTTAAAAGAAAATATGCTCACATTATTTCTGTTATAATATTTTCCTAAAATATAATGCACTGCCAGCATTAGGACAAAATGCCAGTGCACTATTGCAAAATCCTATATATACACATTAACTGGTAGTTTTAAAACTATATGATACAATAGCGAAAACCTAATACATTTTAGCAGACAGTTTTTGAGGTAATAGTAGATAGTAGTTTTGGCATAGAAATACAAAATTGAGTCAAATTTCATAATTTTTTAAGACATTGACCCTTGTTTAAGGCCAGCTTATAAAATGGTTATATTCGAGAGGTCTTGTATTTGAGCCAATGCGATTGAGGTAATCGAAAGTGTTTTACTAAGCCACTTTAAATCCCGTCTAGAAATGATAAAAGGCTTTTCAGTGTAAACATTACGTCCGACGTGACAGCTGACCTTGTCAAAACCATATATATAAGAGCTCAATACAGTTAAGCGAAGACATGTCACTCTCGTCACGTTATTTGCCTTTACTTAGAAATAGGAATGCAAATACTGAACGGAATACGTTACGAAAATGGATAACTTATTTATGTATAAGCTGAGGAATATGTAATAGCAATAACGATTCTATAATTATTTACTAATTCTTGGAGGAAGTGGGAGTGGGAAGTATGCACTTTACAAAGTGTACTTTCAAAACATGACGAAGATGTGTATATTTTTAGCAGCGAAAAACTTCCTAGGACTTAGCTAACAATATATAAAAGCAGCGAAACTTTAACGTTACCTTATAAATTCGTTTATCGTTTTATTTTTAGGTCGTGGATGGATGGGAATTAAACGGCGAAGTTTTTCCGAGCCCGGACGATCACCCTAAGGCACTCAAGTCGAGATTTAGCGAGTTTTGCGGCAAAAGAATATTAAAACAAACTTTTGTCAGTTCGCAAAACGTGGCCCTTATACAGTATCGCATGCCCGCCAGGGGATCCAGTTTTAGTTTTGCGGTACGATTCGTAAAAAACCCAAGCCGTAAGTATATTTAGGCAACAATTATTAATCGATCCATTTTTTATCAGGTTTAATACGATAGTTTGTTGATTAATATGACTATGGTCGTCGATTAAATTTCAATACAATTTTTAATCATTGGTCGTCACTTAATTAGTTGAGCGTGGAAAAATTTTAATAACTGTATGAAAATTACAGTTTGCGAGTATTTCTAGGTCTTTGAACGAATCATGATTTAAAACTTAACTGCTTTAGTCTGGTCTTCAAGCATTTTTATTTACCTGCAGACACCTATAAATAAACAGTAACACCCACAAACATCCGTAAACCGAAGTCTCTCCATGGTATAACAATTTTTCCATGCTCACGTGTTACCATACCTACTCCGCAGTGCCGTTTATTCTATACCTCTTCTCTCTTTAAATCATCATCACCAATTTACCCGGCGCTCCTGCAATGAAATTAGTATTTATCCCAAAAATATCATCACTTATTTCGGAGTCGGTTTTCTCGTGCCATATATTTTTATTCATTATCCACAGATTCGTAATAGGATTTTGTTGCTGTCCGTATTTAAATAAATACATAAAATACAAATTTGATCAACTAAATCGGCAATATTGTTTCAGCGTGCAACGTACTGATACAGCTGGACGAAACTTACACCCTCCGAAACTATGAAAGGAGATCGAATTGCAGTATAAGCTCCATGTTTCCTGCGGCGATTAAGGTCTTAGATATCAATGTCGGTATAACGCCCACTCGCGACAGAGGCATCGAATTCGAGACCGGCACGTTCTACAAGGTTCGGTCAGAGGTAGTGCATGCAAACTGTAGGATATTGGGTATTGGTTGTTTTATTTTATTTTATGCTTCTTTTCCTTCTTTTTCATAAATTTCCGTAGCATCTAGTTTAATGCTTTGTGGTAAAGTCAACGTTGCCAACCGTTTATGTTTTGAGTCTCCTGATCAATGGATAGAAATATACTTATTTTTGCGTTAATCTGTACCTGTCACTACAGTGTTTCCAACAATTGCCATACTATTTAACTCGGATAGTTTTTTAAGCATTAAAATTAAGCCATTAACCAAGGTGATAGAGGAAAGTAAAATACTAAATTTGCTATAAGAAATAACTGAAACGACTTTTTCAATATTTCCTTATAAGTTGAAACAATTTTCTTCCATTCTTGCCAACTATTGATTCTCTTCTTTCTTTCAGGCAAATGAAGTTTTCTCCTAAAATTCCCAATTTCTCCTTAATCAGCCTTACCCTAACCCAAAGTTTTTTTTTACTTCGGTGAATTTTTCAGCTGTTTTTGAGCATTTATTGTATGAGAAATATCTGGATAATGTAGGTATTGACATACAACTTAGTCCTTACATGTAGATTCAAATGATTTTTGTTCCAAATTTCCTAAAATTTCCTAAAATGTTGATCCCTAACTGACGTAAAATTTTCCTGAAATATAGAACCTTCCCTAGAGTTGAGAAGCTTGCTTGCATTTTACGCCACAGCTCGACAGGCGTAGAAATGATCATAATAAATTTGGTAATAATGTATTTCTCAATCTTAGTACAAGAGCATATGTCAACGGTGATGATATGCAGGGATTTTATTCACATTTGAGGTCTACAGGTTGTACTAAAAGATATATAAAAAAAAAATACAAAATTATTAAGATGTCCCTGCAAAAAATAAATAAATTATAATCAGAAATTGACAGAAATGTAGTCAACTTTGTGATTTTGAATGCACTACTCAGTAATCTGCATATTAGTAGATTTTTCATTTCTGTAAAAAAGTTTATTTATTTTATAACATACTCTATACTCTATACCTAATTCTAGGGATCGGCAAGACAAGAAATCTTGTCTTGACAAGCAATTTCTTGTCTTGTCTTGAAATATTTTCAAGAAATAAAAAAAATCTTGTCTTGACCAAATCTTGAAAATTCTTGCTATCTTGACCAAAGGCGAACCCCCTCTTAAAAGTCGGGATGAGATTGGTTGATGTGATTTTTATGCTTTATGCGTAGAATCGAGGGTGACGTGGTCAGGGTAGTATTGTTTTACAGTTCGTTGCGTTGGAAAATTATTTATTTTTAAAACATTTTACGTAAATCCAAAATTTCTATACTGCCACTGAAGTAGATCCGCTTTGCAAAGTTCTTTTTGATTCCAATATCTTAGGCCATAACATATCCAAAAATGATAAAAAAAATCATTTGAAAATAGGCATTAAAAAATGATAATTTGGTCCACAACAAGACAGTTTTGCCAAAATTAAAGTATCATTTTTTTAGAGTCAAGATTTCGAACCCTTTCAAAAAATGTTTTGCCTATTTTTACATATTTATTTCATTTGGCCGATTTTTGCAGCGACCTGGTTTGGTTTTGAAAAATACCCCCTTTTCTGTGCGCCACTGAAGTAGTCTAACTTTGCAAAGTACTTTTTGGTCCCAATACCTCAGGCCATAACATATCCAAAAATGATAAAAAAAACTTTGAAAAAGTTATTAAGCATTAAAAAAAGGTTGCAATTTAATTTGGCCTACAGTGTATATGTTAACTTTGGACATGTCACATAGTGCCGCTTGGTAACATAAACATTTTTTACATAATAGTGTTTTATCCTTCCGTTAAAAATGTTGCAGTGCTGTCTTTTTTCCCCAATAAACTAGCAACAAATGTGTTTTTTTTTAACTTTATATTTTCAAGAAATTTCAAGATTTTCTTGATTTCTTTCCAAGAAATCTTGGACTTGATAAGTAATTTTTTGTCTTGTATTGAAAAACAAGGATCATTTCTTGTCTTGATCTTGTCTTGAAATCAACACAAGATCAAGACAAGATCAAGAAGTTGTCAAGAAAGTGACGACTCCTACGTGATTCAACTATTTTCGAAATATTGACTTTTGAAATTTGACACTTTACACACTGTGAAAGGCTGTATAATCTAAAGGGCTTGCACTTTCCTGTCTTAGATTTTCATGTTTAATCGTTAAGCTTCAATTTTCAGTTTAACTGGAGGTACCGGAAACTGGAAGGTAACGCCAGATGACAGAGATTGGGAAATGCTGAGGTAGCAAAGTTCAGACCATTTCGCTCTAAGTTGAGGCCTTTAGATTCTAGAGCCTAATACCATTATGTTGTAAAGTGTCAGTTTTTTAGGGTATGTTATAGCAATTATAGGGGCGAGCAGATGACACTATCTTTTCAAAATCAATTGCTCCTAAAGAAAAAGGTATATTAAGTTTTATTTTCTTTTTCTGTTAATATGACCTCCTAAGATGGAAGTGAATTAAAATACTTTACTTGTAAACATTGCATAATTTAGAAAATTTTCCAAAAAGTGACAAGCGTTGCATTTTGCCTTACAGCATATTTGATTAAAGTCGTTTTTCCGTGCTAATACGGTTAAATGGTTTCATTTTATTTTATTGTCAAATAATGACGTTGCGGTTGCTTTGTGTTGAACCGTATTCAAAAACAACCTGAACATACGTTTGGACCATTTCACTGCCTGTCTTGTATGATTTTCAGCCGTTAGCCATTATCATATATACATATCATCGTAGTCGTCCGAAAAAAGGTAAAAACATTGAGGGCTTAGACCTTTTGTACATAAATAATACAGAAATAAAGGCAAATGATTATTTTGGTTAAGTAGCAGTGGAAGTAATGTTGTTACTTAAGTCATCTTTTCTTTAGAATATCTTATAAGCATTTGAAAATCAAACCGATATTTAAAATATATCGCAGGAACAGCAGATGACGCTCCGGTTTAAAACAAGATGCCGTTGCGTTTTAAATGCTGTTCAAATATATGGTAGAATACGGTTAGCAACAAAAAACGGCTTTAACATTTTGACTTGACATATGTGAATGACGCGACGAGTGCTTTTCAACACACATAATGAATAGTACATTTCATTACCAGTCCGGAAACTAGGCTTTTCAGGTGCACGTACGACAGTTTCTGGTGTGAGGCGTAGCCGAACACCGGATTTCGTGCAAGCACGGGACAAGCTGCTTCTGGACGTGTAATGAACGATATTTTTCATAATACCTCATCAAAACCTAAACATAAAATTATTATGTATCCAAAATCATGTCATAATACCTTTTGAGTTAAAATGTAAGCAAATGTCAAATTTGCAAGACAAGCAAGACACAGGTATATAATACTTATCAAGCGTTGCTATGGAAATGTGTTTGTATGCATTATGGTAAGTTTGATGTATTTATGACAAGTAAGGTCAGAATAAAAAAAAATAATTTTACTTCAAAATTATTGACGC
>MU183090.1:260094-328602 GCA_016904865.1 Pissodes strobi | reverse complement strand
TTAACGCTTGTACTACGAAAAGGTTAAAAACTTGCCAAAGACATTTTGTCTTTTCATATTAGTAGGAAAGAGAGCTTTTAAACTGAGAGAATGGCCAGCTTTAACATTTTACTCTGTTCTAATTTTTGAACACAACTGGCAACATCGGGATAATATGGATTCGGTCCAGATTTTTTACTTATTTTTGAATGACACTCTTATTGCCGATTTGTGCCGTTTAATCGCATTGTAGATATATCTGATTTCAAAATTTGGTGGTTTTAGTACGTACTTAAGCTTAGCGGGTGTTTCAGATTTGATCTTGGTCGATTTTCTAAACAAACAGAGAGTGCTCGTAGGCACTTAATTTACCATAGGGGCTGGTTCTAAAGTGATTTTTTAAATAAAACAAAAATCTTTAGAATTATATGAAAATTTTAATAAGTTATTTTAAATAAATAAAATATAAACATTAAATTATTGTATGTAGTCAGTGCTACGATATGGACAATAACAGTCGATGCTAGGAATTGAGCTTGCAGAATATCACAAAAATAATACTCTTAAAAACTAAAGCATTGCATAAACATTTGTAATCCTAAACAAGTATATGATTATAAACGCTATCTTGCAGCTAGTACAGTTAAATGCTCATTAAAGTTCTTACCGAACTGCTACGTATGAGCTCGATTAGCTGAGATAACCTTGAGATGAAATACAGTAACATACAAGCAATAATAACAGGATAAATATTACATTAATGCCCACATATATGCTACTATGTACACTATATTCACCAGTTGACGAACAACGTTCAATTTTTCAGTAGTTTAGCTTCCAGCACATGGAAAAGTCACTTAAAACAATCTCTTGCTAGCTTCTGTATACAATGTTCTGTGTTGATATGTTATGCAGTTATTGCATAATAGCATGTCATGGATGCGTTTGTGAAATGCGGCTTTTTTGGTACACGCATAAATGACTATAAAACATGCTATGCAAGTATCATAGGATAGCTGAAATCCGTGTAGGGGAAACAGCATTTGTGAGACTCTTATATTATAATAAAGCATAGAGGATCTTGGCAGGCATGGTGCCAGGGAATCCTTATATTAGAATAAGGCCAGAGTATACCAAAACAATATTATACTCTGATAAAGCATAGAGAATATTGGCAGGTAGGGTGCCGGGGAATCATATTAGAATAAGGCCAGAGTATACCAAAACAATATTATACTCTGATACAGCATAGAGAACAATGAACCTCCATGGGCGATTGCCATGGAGACGCTTAATACCTCGCTTGGTACAGCGTTTTAGTTGTGAGAGAGTGATTGTAAACGTTTGAGTTCACTTACTTGACGTTCGAGACAAGACTCGATTGAAATGAATCCCCATGGGCGATTACCATGAGGACGCTAACTACTTCGTTCGGTACAGCGTCATACTGACTAAGAGAATATTGGCAGGCAGGGTGCCGGTAAATACCTTTATTTGCAGGCTTGATATGACTACGAAGGGATGTCGTAATCGCTGGATACCACAATGTCACTTGAGTAGATATCTTGAAAGATTAGGGGATCTCAAAACGTGAAAACTGCCTGGCAAGGCGCGGCTTGACGCCATGCCGGCGGGAGAGCGCTGTTAGCGCGGCTTGCTTGTGTGACTTGCTATTCAATTCTAGAACGTGAGAACTAGATCAACTCGAAGGAGTTGTCACCGCCCCTTCTGGCGGGACAATCTACATCACTACGGAAATAGAAAGGGCAAATAAGGTAAATACTGAGAAGTTATATAAAACTTAACGTCAGCGATTGTCTAAAATAACCTTATGGATTTTAACACAAATCTGGTCGAAATACGTTAACTACTTTTTATAAATTTCGATCGTTAAAGATCGGAAAGTTAGGAGCTAACTTGATTACCTCCTTTAAACGCTTGTGAAAGCTCAGTGATTGGCCGACTCGGGGTAGGTTGAGCAGCTGCGTTCAGATGAGTAAACGTTGTTACAACAGATGGCGCTAGTAATATCGCCGAGGTACAGTGGCATTTCTGTAGGAAGCGCTGTGATTGGTCGAAGAATGCCTTTTGAAGCCGCTTTGCTTTTAGCAAAGAATATTCTACTACGATAAGAAGACCTATCCTTATGGGCGCACGTGAAACGGCTCGGAGACATCAATGCGCTCACAATATTTTACTTAGCGACGGTAACCCTCGGACGATTCGTGCAATTCATGCGCCACGTTGCCAGCATTACTTTATAGATACTGGATAATGAGAATGGTGGAATATTTAAGACTGCGCGTCGCTGTCGATGTATTATTAAACTTCTATCATAGAATAGATGAATACAGCTACAAACTGCAACTTGTAGATATTAATGTTTAATACATTTTTTAAGGTATAATAAACAACTAGGTATTTTTTCTTTTTAGCTATTACCTAATTATAAGAACCCATATGATTAATTGATAAAATAGAAATAATATCTACAACAGAATAAATTTAAATATTCGGCTGAGGTCACAAGAGTTCTTAAAAGTGTTATTTATAAAAATGCCATATAGTTTAATAAGACTTCGTATTTTTAATCCTTTTTTTGTATGCCTTTTCCAAAATTAAAGTAAATTAATCCTAATCCACTCTACTCAAATCGAATTATATTAACCGAGTCCAAATACTGTCAGCTACAAGATCTAAAACCATCGGTTGAAGAAGGGCACGACAATTTTTACGACAATCTCGTACAAGACTAATAAACCGTCGAATATTCAGAAAGCAAAAAAAAAACAAAAGTTATGGAGAACCTTTCTTTGTTTTAAACTTTATAACAACGTGTTCCTTTTTTACAACATATAAGTAGTCTTGTTTTTAGGTTTTTTGTCTTAAGACTATCAATAGGAAAAGGAATTTGCAGTATATATTTTTTTAATAGCAATCTTTGAAATACCGCCTATGTGTGAACTGGTGAACAAATTAATACTTCCTATGTGCCGAAAATCTGAAAATAATTAATTGTTTTTACAAAGTCATGTTTTAATAGGGTATTACTTTAAACATAATTCATGACATAATTGGTTCCGAGTTTTAAAAACAGAAATATAGAATGTTGGTTCAGGCTAACTCAAGTCCTTTTTATTGTTTCCTGTAAAATTTATCATTTTTCACATAGGAGATATTATTGAACATGGACATATAAAGTATAAATCATGGACAATAAAGTATAAATCATAATTTTAATGCAAACGAAATAAGCTTGATATTTATTTTCTTATTAATAACATTTATTTCTATTCTCTGTTTAAAACTGAAATAAACTTAAAGCGATCCATTTTATTATTTACTAAAAACTAAAAAGAGTATTTATAAAGAAATGAGTAATTCCGGGTAGCTGTATAGATTTATTAAAAACTAAATGAGAAACAAATATAAATTTAATGTTTTTGTGTAAGTATGTATATACAGGGTTACAACTTTTTAATTGCCCATGTACAAGTATCATTCTTATTTTAAGAAATAGAGAAATGGTTAACGTGGAAAATGTGCAGATTTTTATGCCAGTTATTCATCTGTTTTTAGATTTACAAAATTCCGTAGATTTTCGATTAAATCCGATTTTATTCCATTTCGTTTTTCAGTTGTATTTAATTTGTTTTTCAAAATTTTGACACAAAAATTTGCCACAAAATGTGTAGTCTGACAAAAAGCATGTGGGGAATCGATAGGCGCCGCCAGTTTCGACGTATCTCTAAAAATGTGTGCTGAGCGATTGTCAATTTGACTTTTGCCTTATTAAATGAAGAAGGAAATTCTCTTTACGACGGTCTATAATTCACTTGGTGTCCATAAAAAAAAACAAGATTTGAACATAAGTCTAATTTTTAATACAAAATCAAGTAGCCATTTCAAACATGTTAATTTTTTCTTTAAATTAACTTAAAATTTATCATCTTTAAAACTTTTTAACACATCACCTTTTTTATATATATAACAAAAACAAGAGCAAGGAACAAAGAACATAGACAAAGCAAAGTAAAATTAAATGGCAAATTCAAATTGTATGACAAACGTTTGAGTGCATACGATTATATGTGTCTAATATTATACGCATTATATTAGCATATAATATTCTTTGGTATCATAATATATTCTTTAGCATCCAGGATAATTCTTAAATATATACATATTTTTTTCTAGTCAAAAAAGAATAATATCACTGATTTTTTAAATTTTTAATTTTTTGGACATATTTGTGAGATGATTTTTTGGACCATTTACAATATTTAAATAGATTTGTATTTACAAGGTGGCTAATTAAAAATAATTTATGTTCATAACATGGAGATGCTTATTGCCCAACCATCGTTGACACATCAACATTATTTTATTCCTGATTTTAATACTTGCAAATTCCTGCTCTTTATATGCCTCAAAACATTTTGTAAATATTAACATTGCTTTCTCAACTACGGATTGAATCTCGTATGAAGCGTTTATCAGTGACAATCTTTCGTTTCCACCATAATTCTTATTTACCAAAAATATTTGTTTTTCATCCGACAATAAACACTCATTTTGAGTTTGAAATGAAATACGGCAATCCTCGCAATTCACTTTTTTCAACGTTTTTCGAACAAGGTATCCAGCATAATGAGAAATAGCACACTCTTCTAACAGGCCTATTGTATGCGTCTCATATGGAACAGCAATTGAATTATTATCTTCGCCAGTTAATTGTTGTTGGCATGTAAACTGGGTTAAAGTAAAATTATTATTTGGCTGAATCGTATTATGCAAGAGTACTGCAGGTTCGGAAACATTTCTTTTTATAGTATTGGCAGGGAAAGTTAGCTGAATATCAGGATCATCTTCACAATTTGACAATTTCGATGACCTTAACAGGTTTGTAATGGTTTAGATCCTAAACGATAATCTGAAGGATTTAGCAGTAGGATTTAAATTCCAACCACCACATTGGCTGATCACCGAAAAAAAGTTTTCGAGGAAATCCTGGTTCAGTCTATTCGTTAGAATAAAAAGATTGCCGTCCTTTTTTTCATCCTCAAAAAGAGATAATAATCCGTTTATTGTATGAACCATACCATCAAAGCAGGGTGGTCGACTTTCCCTTAACTTTGAGCAAGTACCAGCTGTATTTCTTTGACTTTGTTTTTGTTTTACTATCGAAATCTTTAATAAAGCAAAAGTTTCCTTTCCTTGTTTCAAAATTTCCATTACAGAAGAGTTTGTATCGCTAAGTCCACAGGAGAAAGGGTTCTTATCGAAACACCGTTTGCTATTTAAAGCATCGAATAGATTATTTAATAATAGAATAAATTCTGCCGTACCAGTGCCTTCCTTCTTATTAATTACATTTCTATCTGTGCAGGCCTTAATTGCCGCGGACATTGTTCTTGAAAATATTTGTAAGGCTAAAGAGCAAGACATTTTTTCGAAGCAGTTGGGATTGATATGCCTTTCGGTTATTTTTGGTAGAGCTCGTGCAGTTTTAGATGCTTGATCGATTTGAAAGGTTTTTTTAATAACATCATAATTAATAATTAAAAAGGAAATTGCAAATTGCTGTTCCTGCCGATTCCAAGTTTTGCGTTGTTTTCTCCGAAATTGCATTAAAACAAATACTTTACCAATCGTGGAAAGAACTGTCAAAAGAGGTATCAAATTGAAAATTAAATTTTTTGACTTTTTAATTTTTTGTCTGAGTTTATTTACTTGTTTTTTAAAACGTTTTAATTTTGATGCCTGATACCTAATGTGTCTCCTCATAGCCACTTTACGTGGAGTGAATAACTCACCGGGCAAAAATGCTATTTTATTAATGAATTCAGAATTACTCATTTCTTTAGAATTGTCCTCCAAATAACATTTTTTAGGGCAAATTTCGCTAGAGTTAAAATTAGGAGAGACACTACGTTTTCTGTTATAGGTTTTAACAGGCAATGACTTATTTAGTTCGCATGGCTCCTCTGTACTATCTGGTAGTACAGATAATGCTTTTGGCACAGCATTATCCTTCAGATGAAATTTCTTCGCAGTCTTGTAATCTTCATCAGAAAAATGAATATCACAAATATATTTGTTCCTTATTTCCTCAGGCGCTAGCCTAACCAATGTGGAATTTCCTATAACGAATATACTTAATTTAGTAGTTTTAATTTAATTTATTATTTTTGATGGCCAACTACGTTTTTGTACAGTGCGATCATTTTGCCTTCATAACAACAAATGTAACTTTTTTATTTCAAAAGATAGAACGACGAACCAAAAAACAAATTGTAGGGCATCTTCTAAGTTTTTGCCAATACAGAAAAAAAAACAAAAAACTATCATTTTGTAAAGGATAGGAACACAAGTTCGTTTTTGTTAAATGGAACACTATATTGATAACTCGTTAGAGCCTATTTTACTTCAACGATATAACACACTTTATGGTTCTATTCAGTAGTTTTTGATTTATTCGCAAACCAGTAAAATATTTTTTATTACGTATGCCATGAAAATAAAAACATGATAAAAATGACCGTCTTTTATTTTTCTTATTAGCTGGAACAAACTAATAACCTACTCTACAATTTGCTTTTTATTTTAAATTAATATATTTAAAAATACAACAGCCATATCCAATTAAAATGTCATCAAGATGAAATGATCAGGTTTGTTCTGAATAATGGAAAACTACTGACCCAAGTACAAAGTGTCATATATCATTGAAATCGGAATAAAATAGGCTCTAAAGAGATCTATATATAGGGTATTTCATTTAAGAAAAACGAAGTTGTGGTCGTATCTTTTACAAAATGATAGTTTTTGTTTTTTTTTCTATATTGGCAAAAAACTTGGTAAGATACCCCCCATTTTTTTTTGGTTCGTCCATTTATCTTTTAAATAAAAAAAGTTACATCTAATCGAAATGTTATCAAGACAAAATAATCGCACTGTACATGTTGTCCTTCGTTTCACCTTGAAACGATTGCATTTTTGAAAAAACAGGCATTTCTGCATAAATTCACTTCTTTTGCAATGCCTATGATATTTATTAAAAAGCATTATTATTTTTTGAGCACCGATAACGTGTTATATTTTGCATTAAACTACAACATAAAGTACTTACCGCAATTAATAACCCATTTTTGGCAAATTTCTTCGTTTTTATACGGAAATCTGAAAAGTCGACGCCCAGAAGTGCGCCGGCTTATTCTGCAATCGTAATATTGGCAAACGTTTCCAGACATAATATTATTGTAGCCCTAAAACGCTGAAAACATACACATACGGTTTTAGAGAAACTATCTATTTACCTTAACGCTCCGACTGCTCCGAGTTAAATAATACCATAGGTCCAATATAGCTAGCATATAATATTCTTTGATAATACTTCAGTCCTGAGTCGGCAGCGGGAGGACGAGCGCAAAATTTGGCAACCCTGACGAGGGTTGATACGAGAACTCGATGGACGCCAACGTTGCGTGGGTAGCAAATGTTGGCGTCCATCGAGGGGTCGCTTTTATTTGCAAGGCATGAGTTTTCTATTTGCGTAGCATATAATATTCTTTGCTTTTAGCTATCTAGACTGGCTGATGCAGTGGATAAACGTTGGTGTTGTAACAAGAAATGGCGTTAGTAGTATCGCCATGGTTTTTAAGATTCCTTTGAAATGGGAGCACAGTGGCGTGGAATGGCAATATATACAAATTAAATCGATAGATATGAAAATTTGTTCAAATGGTTTTGAACAGCGGGTACAATCAATTGCCTCGAAAGCATATGCAATGGGAAAATTCAATGACATTAAAAACGAGTTGGTACAAATCGCAATATCCAGCGATAGCTTTAGATTCGCCATAGAGAATATTCATTGTTGCGACAACAAAAACTTGAGTGCAGATCATAAGTTCGCGAAAATTAGACCATTGCTAGACATCCTAAATAAAACTTTTCTAAAATTTTCTTCTATTGACGAGTCAAAGTTTCCCTAGTACGGCAAGCATGGATCTAAACAATTTATTAGGAGAAAGCCAAAAAGATGCGGATACACATTTTGGATGGGGACTACCCGACTTGGTTGTATCGAGTAGTTTGGGCCCTACCAAGGATCGTCCTCCATGATTCCACAAAAATATAAAAACTTGGGTTTGCGTTCCAGCATTGTATTGGCTTTTTTGATGAATTACAAAAAAAATCGGTAATGTGCCATCTTTACTTTGATAATTTGATAATTTGTTTACGTCTTTGTCTCTACTTAACTAACTTGGAGTCAGAGAACTTAGGGAACCGGAAACATACGAGAAAACCGAATGACTGGCAGCGTAATGACCCAATCAAGTGAACGCAATAAAGAAAATAGAGGTACTTATGAGTACCTATTAGAGACTGATAAACAAATTATTATTGGTAGATGGAATTACAACAGTTTTGTTACCTTGGCTTCTAACCCTACCCCAGTACAATCAGTGTCATAAGCAAAAAGATTCTTCCAAAAAGAAAATAAAAACGGAATGATTGAGCAGTCTAACATTTCCAAAAAATGCAACGAAAATATGGGTCGGGTAGCCCGAGTAGACCAAAATATAAACTTCTACCGCCTCTCGATAAAAATTGTACTTTCCTATTATCTGCCATACAGTCCATGTTCATAATGCTGGCAATTACATCGTATAAGTGGAGGAAAAATGGACCATTTGTCATTTAGAAGAACGATAGCCCAGAGTATACAAAAATCCGTCAACCTACCAAACTGGGAAGAAAAGAAAAAATTTGATTAGACTTCTCGCTTTGACCAAATAGATCATCTTCTGCTTTCTGTACAACGATAAACACGTTAACTGTCAGGTAGGACTTTATCCTAAAGAATGTTCTTACAAATACCATGTTCAAAGTTAGTGCAGTAGATAAAGTTTAAAAAACCGATTTCTGTATTTATTTTAACTGATTTAAAATAAAAAAAATGGTTAATTTCTGGTACCTTATTTTATTTTAATGGTAGACCTTCACTAAGCTAAAGTCTTTTTAAAAGAACCTACCCCTGCTTAAAAATATGGCCCTCCATTTTTTTCTGTATTTTTTTGATGTTACTTAATGCCAAGATTTATCAAAAAATAACTATTTTGCTCCCTTTACAAAAAAAAATATATTGCAGCTGTATCTGGGCTAAATCAGCTATATAAAACAACATATCTATAAAACGTATACAAGTAGGTTGATTCATGATTTTATATATACAGCAATTCAACGTGATATTAAACCGTTGAATGTTTGTACCTATAAGAGTTCATCGAGTACAACTTTACTTAAACACTATCACCGAATGCGACGTTTTTTTTAATCTATAAGATACTATAAATTCAATTTCATTTTAAATATTAGTTTCAGCCTACTAACATACCTTAATGTAATGATATTTTAGCACCATAACATTTGGTGTTTAATATATTCATATTCATCATAATTATAGATCAGTTTTGCATAACTTATTATCGTTGCTTTATAACGTTGATTATAGTTTCAATCTCGGTTTTTTGAAACTTCGTTATTAGTTATAACGATATTCTTAAGTTGATTTCAGTTTCATACGATGCCAAGCACCGGTTCCATTTTATTTTATTTCATTGATTTTACTGAGTGGAGTAGTCATGTAGTGACCATAACGAACGTCATTTTATGGTACAAATAAATAATCATATTGTCAAAAAGAATAAATAAATTAACAGATACTCAAAGTCTAATAGTAAAAAAGAATCTTCCATTATTTTATTGTAATATTTTTTGTTTATTTTTTCTATCGTGGTTTAATCAAACGTCTTGCTAACTTGGAGCTAAAGAAGTGATAAATAAGAAACTTTTCCTAATTTAAAGGCAAAGATTCAAGCGAAGGACTTTTATCGTTGTCATGGAATTTATTTAATGAATAAAATTATTCATACATGAAGAAACTTGGCAAATATATCCATAATAATGTCAGCCTTCATTGTTCGCTCAATCCTAATTGTGGCTTAATTTAGGCATCATTTCCCAAGTTTATTTTGTTCTCAATATTAATTAGAAATTCAAGCAGCTTTTACACCTAAAAATTTGGCTGTGTTGGTTCTATAACTGGAATTATTGCAACTTTGACTTCTTGGCATGCGAGTTCCTCCAATGCAGTTACTAAACCAGCATGATCTAAATAACAATTTAACCAAAAATATTTGGGTATTATTTAAGATTCTTTTTCAACGAATTTAAAGAGAATAGAAATCAGGTTGTGTAATTTTCAAGTTTTTTTATAAATTTAAGTTCAACAGAGCCTCATGTTAAATTTTTTGCCAACAATGGCAAGCGGCTTACTAAATCAAACACCTTTTGCATCTGCGAGCCACCGGTACCAGGTTTCATAATTTTAATCGCCTAACCCCAAATTGTTGATTCAGCTTTAAGCATGGAAGAAATTCGGGCATTTAAGAAATAATTGAACCGTTTTGTAGAATACACTGCACTTATGATTTAAGAGTATATATTTAAATATGCCTGATGAGAAGAATGGAAATGCTGGGGCAATGGAATTTTGGTACCCGGTCGAATTTGATGATATTTTTATACGTTGTTTTTCTTAAGATACAGGGTATTTAAAAATTTGAATATTTTAAGATTGCTAACACTGGTTTAAAGTAAATATATTTTATGCAACATTGGATAAGACAAACTTTCAAATAAAGTGTCGTTTTAAATGAAATTTAGTTTTATAAAGACATCTATGCTTTTTAAAGAAAATTTTTTCGAAAAAGGGGACGAGTTGCACATTTTATTGAATTGATTTTATTGAAACTGAAACCTTAGGCCTTCAACTACTTGCCATAAGAAATAATACATTATTATGAAAATATCTTCAGAATATTCAAAGCATAAATGAGTTTTTAAAATATTATTTGTTAGTTGATAAATTTATATGGGCATCTAGCATTCTTAATATAATTAAAGATCTGATGTTGTACTTAACTTTACCCATAAGTGTTGCAGATAATTAAAGGTATTTCTCTAAATTAAAAACAATTAAAACTTATTTAAAAAACAGAGTTTCTGAAGACAAGCTAGATTCTTTATCTCTTTTGGCAATGGAAAATAATTTAGCGAGAAAAATTGATATTGACTAAATCATTACAAGTTAGAAAAAATACTCTTTTTCTTCAGACGTCAGTAAATCCGTCATTACTCGACTGTGTAGGCGGAGGTAAAAGTGTTGTCATAGCAACATAGATACAAACAAATACCAAAATAAGCGTCAACAACTCAAGCTTTATTAAACTAAAATTTGTATTTATCCCTCAATATGTGCACTGCATTTCTAAAAATCACTAATTTAGGAACAAATTGGTTATTATCGAACTTACTCAATAACTGCTTATCAATATGGAATTAAAACGCGATCGGAGACGCAATTTAAAAAAAATAATTATTGTGGACAGTGTCCACTGACAGCTTTATGTTACATTATTATAGCAACAACCTGTGCCTTTTCACCGACACCGGTCTAAGCCGCCTTGCGAACCCACTTATCTTTAATAATAATTATTATTACTATTAAAAAGAGATGTTTTTGCATTAATTTGTCGACATTTGAAGAAAAAAAAGCACGTTTTATTTGGAGGAAAAGTTACTTTTCATGGCTTGCTCTCTGTTACCACCTACCTATCAAACACGAGCGCGCCATGAAAAGTATCACTCTTCCTCCATATAAATATAATATACCATTAGTGTCTTTTTCTTAATACATTTTTTAACTGTGTATGTATTACTTATCAGATATAAGATGATCATTAGCGTAGTAAAAAAGGATATAATTTTTATTGCTTAATTGAGTTGACAAGCATGTAGTAGGTATTTAGTTTGATTACCATACAATCTAACCCTCTGTAGTTTTAAGGTCAATTTAAAAAAAATAAAATTAATATAATATTCAAAAGTATTATAATTGGGGCCCTATGCAGAAAGTTGGGGGGGAAGTCACGGCGCGGATTTCCATATTAAGGGAATGTCATGCATAACATTTTTGAAATATTTGCTATCTAACTCGGTAGGATTTACATAGGAGATTTCGTTCGTTATTGATTTGTAATGAAAATAGGGCGCCACTTTGTAACGAAATCTAGCTCAGTCGTCAATTTGTCATGATAGTTAATTTAATTAATCAAGAATGCATGAGACTTATTTTAATTTTCTTCGGGAGTTTTTCGATGTTCTCTTATTAACAATTTTTTCATTTTGGGCTCCAGAGTTCCTAGAGACGATGCGAACTGAATATAAATACCTAGATATCAATAACTATAAAGATAAGAATGCCAGAAATTTACCTTTATAATTTGTGTCTCACAGACCTCAATCTTGCGATAAAAACAAACAACTAACCCGAACTAACCCAAACAACAATATATTAATATTACAATTAATTTACAAATATGAAAATATTAGTGATGGTATCATGTAAAATGAGGATTATCAATGTGATTAATTTACAAATATAATTGATAAAATTATTTGAAATATAGTTTTTGAACAAATTGTCTAGCAATGAGAATTACAATTAAAGTAAAAGATAAAAACAATAATAATAATAACAGATAGTTGCCCTTTACAATCGATTTATCTTCTGACAGACTGATACTTAACTTCGTACAGATATTCTGTAACCACGCGATCATGTTGGGACCTCTACTGGAACCGCTTCTGCCTGTTCCTAAGTTCAACTGAGTTAGGGTTATCCAGGACTTATAGGTAATCCATGGGATGATTCCCACCAATATGCATGGTACAGTTATCGTGGACGTCACCAATCAGTCGTAACATGAAAGAAATAGACAAGTCTTAGACCAAGATATACTGCTAATTGACCAATGCTCAGTGAAATATCGTGTGGACCTCAGTTAACAATCAACAATTTGAAAATTTACTGGTTAAAGCAGGTATAATCAGAACTTAAATTACAATTTTAAATTGAGCGGAAATTATAAATAACTATTGTCAAGCAAAAATTATAAATAACTACTGTTAAGCAAAAATTATAAAAAACTACTGACTCAAGATATTCATTTACTTTACATTAAGATATGAAATTCAAAAGAAATCATGACTGAAATTTAAAATTTAAAAAAAAATTATGGAACCACGTTTCAAACAGTGGCGCTCGGCAAATCTAAATAAAAGATAAATTGAATTTTATGATAAATAGAAAAATAGACGTACAACCTCTCTATAAACGAGTCTTAAAACTCCAAATAAGTAATTTCTATTACTTTTTTTTAACATGCTTTTATTAGCTTCACCTGTATGTATGTATGTTTGTTTGTTTGTAACTGACGAACACCAGCTCGCGATCCGTTCGGCATGTTCCCGATGAGGCAGAGGGCTGAACTATTCAGGGGATGAAGAAGGGATGAAATGAAGATTCTGTGCCAAAAGAAAAAAAAGAATTAATTCCGAGAGAACGGGAGGGGGTAGGGAGTCCAATTTTTTATGGGAGGTGTGGTACCTTGGGGGCTACCTTGGGCCACATGGGGGGCGGCGGGGCTCTAATTTGAAGGGGGAATTTGGGGGTAAAACCGTTTTTGGCCGTAGCTCTGCAACGAAGGCTTATCAAGGATCGACGACAATACAATAATTGTATAAGTTTATCTAATTATCCTGGTGAGTATCGCCAGGATTAAATAATATAGTTTAAAAAAATGCTTCCATAGTACATCGAACTAAAAAGTGGAAAAATAAGTATTGTTTAAAAAACTAAAAACACACGCTTTAATGATCAATCGAACTAAAAAACAAAAAAATAATTAATAATACAGGCAGAAATTAATAATGAACGAAAAATATTAGTATTATTGTGAAAAAAGCGTGGGGTGCTCGACGTACATCAAATGTAGCACAAAGCCCGTTTTCGTTAACCATTATTTTCTGCCTGTATTAATAATTATTTTATGGTTTTTTAGTTCGATAATTAAAGCGTGATTTTTTAGTTTTTTAAACTATATTTTTATATGTATGGCCCTTGGCACATAAACGTTAATTGAGCGTAATTACGCCTCAATTAATTAAAGATAAAGGTAAGGTAATCACTATCTCGTATTGAGATAGAAATTTAGATAAAAGATAAGACAAAAAAACAGATACATTTACACATTTGAGATTAACCTCTCATAAACGCAAATAAATGTCGACACATCAGTGTTGAGACTTGAGACCGACAGAGCGAGTGCTAATAATTATATTCTTGATGTAACAAATAAACTGAAAATGCAATTAAATAAGCCTAGAAAGAAAAAATATCAAAACCAACAATACTTTGATGGAAAATTCGACGAAACTTTACTGAAAATTCAATTTACTACCTTTACAGGAATATATAGAACTTACTCCAAGAATTCCCCAAAATAATGTGCGTGTCCGCTAAACGATGAAATAATTACGTTCTCTGTAAATTTGGAATAAACCACTTTCAAATTACATGAATTTGACTAATGAGATACCCAATTATCCACCAATAAATCGGCATCTTAACTATAAAACTATATCTCACTATAAAAAAATAGGGTTATTGAAGTTGTAAGCTAATATAATTATTGAAAGTGTAATATAAAAATGCTAAATTCTTGCTTTTGCCAAATGCGATTAAACGAATCAAAAAGTTATTAATTATGTATATATAAATGAAAAAATGAGTGAAATATATTGTAAGATGAATAAAATATTTCAAGATTAAAAACCAGCACTCACCCGTGTCAGCGGCGCCACAAAGATGAAATGACCTCGCTTTCAAAAATTCAAGACGTTCAACAAATTATGATTCTCGATCTTTTAATTGGATATTTTATATCATGTGACTTATATTATAGGACACGCGGTGTCAAACAAAAGAGATACCCAATATATACTAAATATAGTAATCTATAGTAAATTAAATGCATAAATTGTAGGTATTAAATAGCGTACTACGCTCTCCAATTACCAACTACATGAGATAAACCCGTTCCCGAATAGATGTCACAACTAAATATAGTAATCTACCGTGAAACAAATCCACAAACTCTAGGTATAAACCAGCGTACCTGTGGTTCTTAAATAATTAGTTGCACGAAATATACCCATTCGCGAATCATATCCCAAACATCGAAAATCATTTGTAATTAAACTAAATTTAGTGGAGCGGAATAAGCCAATATTAGGTTACAGTTTATATAACAGGTATAATGTCCAAGTTAGCATCCGGGATTCTATATTTCTATTTCTATTTTATATTTAGGAAAATTTAAATGGTTTTCTCATAGTTAATTTTTGGTACCTTATAAATACTATCCATTATTATTAATCGTTATTTCTCTTTACCATATGTATATGTTTTCTGATAAATATTTTTTTTATCTTAATTCATCTTCATATTCTTTTCTTAAAATAATGTAAACCAGTAATTTTGAAATAAAAATCCAAATGTTTTCCCATTTGTTGGATAATCCACTCAACCCTTCAACCCATTTGTCATGTTACGGTATATGTAATTAAGACGAATTGGTCAAACCAATCAAATGGGAGTTTGGAACAGGAAGTTTACTAACTAATTCACAAAGTTGGCGCCAAGTTTGAGGTCCTTTTCACGAAATGGATTATCGAGTAAGTCGAACTTTATTGGAAACGTGCCGAATATAAGAAGTTTTGCGAAATATTAAGATAAGTGAATTTTCTGCATTATGAATCTACGAGTCTTTTTAGACTTTATGTGTCCTAAAGCATAACGAACTGATTATACATACTGCTTAGATCTTAAGTTTTATACTTTTATTGCTCTAAGCATGAAACATATAAGCAAATGAGAATTATCTAAAAATATTTGCTTATTAATTAGGCTAATCAGCTATTAATCAGCTACAGTGTACTTTACATATATCCAACACAAAATGGAAAAGAAATTTACAATAGAATATTGCAAATAATTGCATGAATCCATTAACTTGTTTAATTTTCCAGAAAACCGTTTAATATGCTTTTAATGGAAATAATTTAATTCATCCGGTTCGAGGCGCTGAAATGTATTAGGATTTGAAAATAGATTTGAAAAAACGACATAAATATCATTGGCGACTGCGATTTATTGTAACTAGTGCAATGGATGCATTGTATTGAAGAATGTGTCGAAGAACAGAGCAGTATTCCAGTAGGAAGGCCATGCACCGAAAATATATTTTACTTCAAACAACTTAATGTTAAACGTTTGGCGTTTCGCCAAATATATTTTCCCCTGCCAATAGAGTAAACTATATTTTTGTCATTGAAGGAGAGATTAGGATTACGGTGTTTTGCATACTTTCTGTAGATTGATATGTATTTTAAAGTATATTAGGCAATTTTAGAAACCGACTAAAAACTTCAAAAAGTTAAAAAAAAAACAACCTATATAACTTAGAACAATGATATTTCAATAAAACCCTTCAATCACAGCTGTCAGGCATAGTAATGTTTATTTTTAATTGTAATTTTAATTTTGTTATGTTCACAGGGAATAAGTTATCAGTCTAAAATTAATTTTTCTGTTGCATTTTTAAGATACGAAGAATTCCTGCTTTAAGTTGGTGCCATATTTGCTCAATGGGGTTGAATATACAGTGGTAAGGCGGTAACCGCAATATTGTGCAACCCATACTTTCTGCAATTTCATCCCAATAATACTGTCTTTTTTGTTTTCTGTAGTCACTGATTTATCTCAAATCTTGAAGACGCCTTGATTTCATTAGAATTTGCCTTTTATTAATCTTCTGAAATTAAATCCCATTTATTGGATGTACTTCCAGAAAGTTGTTCTTGAGCACTTATTGATTTTTTTTCTTTGAAGTATTTCCATTAAATTGTCTAAAGTTGTAACATATTGGTCTTCATTCTTATAATTTTTTCTTCGTCTAATATCTCCGTCAGCATGGTTAAACTTTTTGAGAACTCCAGCACCACTTCTTTTTTTGCGTTCAAAAAATGGGCTTTTTCACACCGTGGAAAAAGGTGTCCTTGTAATTAAAGTTGTTTCCTCTATAGCTTACCACACAAATTACCGCGCTCCATTAAGGTTAAAAATACGTTCTTAATATAATTTTTCTTTGGCATATGTTGATAGATGCGCTTTTCGATTTATTTCACTTTCACAAATCTCACTAGAGCTCCAAGGACGTCACATTTCTAAATAATTATTATTATGTACGGTAGCAAATGAAATACGAAATTACCATACTATGACTAAAGACACAATTTAAACTGGAACCGTCAGGAAAATCAGCTTCAGAAACCTTCGTGTTGTTTGTGGGCTGAAAGTTATCTCGGGTATAGCATTTAGCTTTCTTTGTCATAAGCTTAAGTCGTTTGGAAAACGAAATACGTGACCTAAGTTTAGGCCCATTTTTATAGTTTCCATTATAGCCAGGAATACAACACCTTTGATGCATAATTATACTAAGTATCAGTTACCACAACACTAGCCGAAACCGAGAGAAATACATAAAATTAAACACGAACAAAAACTTATAAGCTGTGCTGTAAGCAAATGAACCAAGAGCGACAGGTCTTTAATTTCGAAATATATGGTTTTACGTATCTAAAATTATGCCTAACGATATATACCTAAATGCACAACGAAATATTAGGTGAAAGTTTCACGCGCTTTAAAGCACATAAATAGTTCCTATTTATGAAGAATTCAAACCATTACCGCAGCCATTATCGGCAAATTTGCAATAGTTTGTTTTGCTTCTTCTTTCCGTTACCATCGTTCAGATAATGCGATGTTGACGGCTCTATAAGGAAGGTATTATTTTAGGAAAGTGCACGAACAAGGTAGTACTATTAGATAATTGAATAAATAAATTACCAAATACCACATTAAAAAAGAGGAAAGAACATCTTATGGAAATACGTTTTTTACAATATTGGAGAAATTGTAACGTAAGAGATACATTCTTTATATACGGTCATCATAACATTCGCTACTATCGTGGTAGTCTGACAACGTTGCAACCTTCCACCAATTGGCCTTTTACCCGTAAGCCCCCCTCCTATATTGTTCGCTTCAAATCGCAAAAGCCCACGTTCATGATGTCACGAGCTAAAATTTTGTGAAAACTTTGTCCTTTTGTAGAAGTGTGGTTCGGGTAGTTCGGAATGTGATTTATGATTTGTGTAGCCTAAATACCAATGTAGTTCCTTAAGTTTTGAGAGAAGCTTTCAGCGTTATAAAAAAGACGATAACCAATGAATTTTCTATGAGTAGGCACAGATAATATGATAGCGTATTTAGTTTTTGAAGAATTATACGGATAATTCTAGACCAAAATTTAGAAAAGTGATCTTTTTAGACGAAACGTGGAGACTTTTAAATGGAAGTGTTTCAAAATCTCGGGAAGATGAGTATAAAAAGCGTCAAGAAGAAAAATGAAGGTGGCACGGGAAAGGGGTTATTATTTTTGTATGCCAGTTCTGCAACAGAATTTGTTTCAGGTGCAAATTTCCTTTTTTTCACTGTCTGAAAGTTTGTACTACCATGATGATATCAATTGAGAATAATGGCTTTAGGAATGTCAAAAATATTAACTGATACTAAAATTGGATAAGTTTGAATAAACAAGCTTCTTTATCTTGGCAGAAAAGTGACATTTATGAGTAGTTTAAAAACAAAATATTCTCAAATAAAAAACCATATTAATTTTAATTATTTTTATGTTCTAGGGCGCAAAAAATGGCGCAAAACTGTATTTTGCACCCGTTTGTATAAACATTTAAATTTGCTCTAATACCATCCTTACTAGTGTATACCGCTCTGTTCACCTCCTTCTAAGTGACAAGCGTTTGTCACTGCTTAAGCCACTAAATTTATGACTCGTCTTTTAAAATGTGAGTCTTGACTTATTTCAGATCTATAGACATGAAAAAGGCAAGTCTGAATCCCGATTCCAAGATGCTAAGCTAAATTGAAAGTTATCGACACTCTAGTTCTGTTAATGTTAGTAGTATAGTTATTGTTAATAATATAGATATTAACTTGTCTATTGGGATAGAACCTACTAAAAATTTATGGCACTTATATTTTTTATTTATTGATTCACTGTGATACACTTTTGAAGCAATATTAACTATTCACCTTCAATAAATGTAAGAGAATAATCAACAAAGTTGGCAACGTTGCTTTTAAATCGTATACATTGTTTGTGTTTTGCTCTTCATTAATTTACTGTTTTCTTTGGGTTTAAGACCCATTAAATTGAAAGATCTCTACACCCTATTGTTCTGTTGGTCCAAGTAATAAGTGTGATTAAGTGCGACGATTTTTCTTCAGCGATTGCATGGAAATCGCACAAAATTCGATCGCTTTCACGTGGTTATCAGCGGACGTCATCTGGGAATTCAACAGGCGGCTGAGTGAGTAACGCCTTTTTGTCGTGCGCATTTTATGATTGCGTCCTGCAGCGCATTTGAATGTCTGCGGCGTTGCCGGCTTGTGGTGTAATTCTTTAACATTTAATATGGGTTCTGTGGCAGTGTGTGGAAAATGTTCCAAAACAATTTATCCGAAGTCGCGGGCAATACAGTGCTGTATATGCAGCAGCTGGTCCCATGTTGGTTGTACAGGTCTTTCTGCCTCTGATTTTAATAAAATTTGTGCAGAAACAAGGAAGAAAAATAATCATGATTGGACTTGTGAAAAATGTAGCGAAATTAGGGTCAGGTGTCGTGCCTCGCTCAATATAAATGAGGAACGTCCAGCTAAGCCTGTAAAAACTAAAGCAGCTCGTTCAGACCTTCTCTCTGCACCTGATCATAACAAGTCTAATTCTTCCCAATCGGCGACATCTGCTGACCTCTGGAACAGTCTAGGTACCAAAATAGAAGAAAAACTGGTTAACAGACAAACGGTCGATATGAGTGATGTTGCTTTAATTATTTTGCAAATGTTTAATGCTCTTACAGAGCAAAACAATAAGCTTACTGGTCTGATTATGGAAATTCAACAACTCAAATCTTCGGTGCCATATGAAAATGAGATTTCACAGTTACGCGAGGAAATTGAAGTGTTGAAGAATCAAGTTCAGAATAACCCCAATTCCACTGTGAAAAATGTTCCACCTGATAGCGCCAGTGACATCTGTTCGGAGATTCAGGATCGCAATCTTAGATCTAAGAATATTTTATTGTTTAATGTTCCAGAAAGTAATGCCTTAGATTCCAAAGCTAGAATTGACCATGACAGAAGTAATGTTGTGGATTGTTTTACTAAAATCAACGTTGCGTGCAATAATTTTAAAGCTTTCCGTTTGGGTAAACCATGTAATAATAAAGTAAGGCCTCTGAAAGTTGTTTTGGGTGATTCTGCTTTGGTTTCTTTATGTCTAAAAAATAAAGGTCTTTTGACTGATTCTGATGTCCGCATTAAGGCTGATCTAACTCAATTACAGCGTAATGAAATAAAAAAGGCGTATGAGGAGCTTGAAATTAGATCTGCTAATGAGCAAAACTTATGTGTTCGATACATCAATGGAATGCCAAAGGTTATTAAGAATTCTTACAACACAAATCAGAATAAGTCAAAAAACTAACCATATATTTTCATAATGCTGGTGGTGTTCGCACAAAAATTGAACAGCTTAGACATAATGTTAATTGTTGTGTATATGATATTTTAGTAATTGTTGAAACCTGGCTAAATATTGATTATTCAGTATCTGAATTGGGATTTAGTGATTTTAATGTTTTCAAAATGGACAGGAGTCAGGACTTAACAGGGAAATCTAGGGGTGGTGGTATTTTGGTTGCCGTCAGGAAATGTATTAAGGCATATAAAGTTGAGGTACTAAATACATCTGTTGAACAGATCTTTATTCATACTGCCTATAATGGAAAAAAGGTTAATTCTTGGTGCAATATACATTCCTCCGGCCTCGCCAGTATCACTTTATGAGAGTTGTGCACAGCATCTGTTTCAGGTTGTCAGTATGTATCCGGAGTGTGAAGTGATGGTATGTGGGGATTTTAATTTGCCAGATGCTACTTGGTTTGTTTCTGATAACCAATTATGTGTTGACAGTATAAGTTCATTGACTTCTGCTAATCATTTATGCATGGCCTGTAACTATGCTAGCATGCTGCAGGCTAATCACATTCCGAATGCATATGGTAAATTTTTAGACCTAATTTTTACAAATGTTGTGGGTGTCACTGTTGCTTGTGCAAGTCAAAGCCTTACGAATATCACACAACACCACTTAGCGTATGAAATGTTGGTTCCTATTAATTTGGTAAATTCTCTCAAGTATAATGTGTATTACCCCGATTTTAAAAACTGTGATTTTGGTGCACTGAATGGTTTTTTATGTTCTATTTCTTGGGAACAGGAGTTTCTTTCAAGTGATGTTAATGTATGTGTTGATAATTTTTACAGTATATTATATTACGCACTCGATTTGTTTGTTCCAATTAAGCACTTTAAATCATCGACTTTCCCTTCCTGGTTCAGTCGTGAACTACAAAAAACTGTTATTGCAAAAAAAGCTGCACACACAAAGTTTAAAAAGACTAAGAGTGAAGCTGATTACATGGATTTTTCTAATTGGAGAAATAACTGTAAATCTTTACGTGATAATTGTTATAAATCCTATCTTGCCAAGATTAGTCATGATGTAATTCAGAATCCTAATAACTTTTGGAAGCATGTGAACAGCTTACGTAATACCAACTCCTATCCCAATAGTATGTACTTAAATGATAGGTTTGTGGATACGGGTCAGGATATGGTTAATTTGTTTGCCCATCATTTTTCAAGCACTTACAGAATCCATGAAGGTACTGTTCCAGATTATGATTCTAATTATGTTCTCGATCTTAATTCAGTTCAGATATCTTTGTGTGAGGTTTATGACGCAATACTCAACCTTAGGACTAAATACTCCTATGGCCCAGATGGTATACCATCGGTTTTGTTAAAAAGTTGTGTGTGGTCTCTCAGCAAACCTCTCCATCATATTTTCAGCCTTTCTCTAGCCTCTGGTTATTTTCCTGAGTTCTGGAAAACAAGTTTCTTAACACCCTTACATAAGAGTGGTGACAGAAGTGATATTTCAAATTATAGGGGCATAAGTATACAGTCTGTCATCCCTAAATTGCTTGACAATCTTTTTTCTCAAAAACTCTCATGGCACAGTCGTAGTATAATTCTTAATGAACAACATGGATTTGCTGAGGGTAAATCCACCGTAACTAACTTGCTTACATATCAACATTATTTGTTGGGTGCCTTTGAGAAGTATGGCAGAGTGGACAGTGTCTACACTGACTTTTCGAAGGCGTTTGACAGAGTAAGTCATGTGCATCTGATTCGAAAGTTATCGGCTATGGGTCTGGGTGTGAACCTTGTGAATTGGATTTATAGTTTTGTTTCAAATCGTACTCAACTTGTACGCATAAATAACTTTATTTCTCATGAAATTCAAGTGTTTTCGGGTGTCCCACAGGGTTCGCATACAGGTCCGATTTTATTTAATCTTTTTATCAATGATATTTGTAATGCTGTTCACCATTCTAATTTTTTATTATTTGCCGATGACCTTAAAATCTATAGAATTGTTGGAACCCCATTTGATGCTCAACTCTTGCAGGAAGATGTTGATAGTGTGGTTCTGTGGTCTGTGGAAAATGGATTGGAACTAAATGTTGAAAAATGTTTGAGCATTTCTTTTGGTCGGTCTTTAAGTAATTTACCAGTAAACATTTACTCTATACTGTTACTAGTGTTAGAGACTTGGGTGTATTGGTGGATAGTAAATTGACATTTGTGCCTCATTATTCTGAAATTAGTAACAAAGGTATGCGTAATCTTGGGTTCGTTTTGCGTAACTCTGCGCAACTATCATTGACCTGCTTAAAAGTCCTCTACTTTTCCATTGTCCGATCTGGACTTGAGTATGCCTCTGCAGTATGGTCACCTTCCTATGACTGCCACATTGAGACCATAGAAAGTGTTCAAAAGGCCTTTCTTCGTGCTATTGCCTTTAGAGCGAATATTAATATTTACAACAACTTCCATATTAACTATGAAGAAATACAGACCAGATTTAACATTGTGAGTCTTAAAAATAGAAGAGTTTGCTCCGACCTGTTGATATTCTACAAGATATTAAATGGAATTTACTATTGTCCTGTGATTTTATCAAATATACCCCTTAACACCTACTATAGATGTCATAATCCTCCAATGTTTCGTTTGCCCTTTCACCATGCAAATTATGGCCTCTTCTCACCGCTAACAAGAATGATGAGTGCATGCAATGTGCTTGACCTTGACCCTTTTATAGGTAACCTAAGATCTTTTAAAGAAAAGTTGTCTAGTCAAATTTTTTGAGATAGTTGTAAGTATATGCAATATTGATCCTGTGCAGTTTTGTGATATTGTTGTTAAGTTTAGATTTATGGAGATTTTGTATGTATATTTATATTTGCCACAATTTGTGACCTTATATATATTTGTGTATTTTTTTTTTTGTAAATTGGCTCTGCCGTTGAAATAGATAAATAAAAAAAAAAATAAATAAACATTGTAATAACGAAACTTAAACCAAGTACATTTTCATTAGAAGAACTTTTGTAGAAATATGTTTCCACTGAAATGTCTCTTTTTTCAGAGAACTCAATGAACTACGAAAGCCGGCTTCTGACAATCCTGATATACTCAGATTCTTCAGATACATGAAGGCAGCCAAAGACGGTCAAGATGGCGAAGAGTGCCTTGAGCATGGAGGGTGTCCATCTCTGACTGCAAATCCACCTAGTCCAGCATTGCTCACTACATTTAATGAAATTAACAAACTAGTACAAGCGAGAAAGCTGAATGATTAAAATTTACATTTAGAGCTTCCATTTTTTCATTCCTCATTATTCTTTTTTCTAATAATAATATAAATCTGGTTCGAAAAATCTATGCTTTTCAATTAGAAATATTTTCTACTCTCGCATTATTTGATAATTGTTTGTTTTTAAATGATTTTCCTTTTAAAAATTGTATCATACACATTTACATCCTTTAAGATACAATATAACATTTATGATGACAAAAATATGGCGAAGGTTGGGCTGGAATTAAGATAGCGGCTGGCGCATATGTAAACCATGTCACGCAAATAGAATAGCTCCACTTAACGCATTGATAAAACCACAGATCCATATAGTTACGCAACAAATGCCTACTCCGGTATTAAAAATGTTGCTCGCCAATAATGCAATAAACTTAAATATTTTCATATTTAGACGTGTTTTGCCCCGCCGTGTTGCCAAGTCGCGAACTGTAGTTTACCTTTCATATCACATTATGGTATTACTCATCTTCTTGGCAATCGTATGTTATTTATGACAAATTAAAGCTAATTATCAGATTCAGTGAATGGTGTTTGCTTCAACATGGGCTAAAACTCATTTTAAATATCGATGTAAAAGGTCATTGCAAATTTTGTTAACCTATACTGTATAATATCTCTTATTTGTATTAAGTAATAATATTATCACGCATGTTTTTGTTTCGAAGATCAAAGGAATTTTTGAAATGTGTACCGACATGTCAAAGTACCATTTAATTTTATTTTAAACTCTATTATCAATATTATAAATTTGTTCATTTAAATTGCCGTTTCATCTGTTTTACTATTAATAAACTATCATACTTAATAAAAAATGTAAAAGTCGTATTTTTCTAAAAAATATGTTTGTTTTAATTTGATACATAAATATTAATAATAAAACTCGATGATTTGAGCGAGTCAAAAAGTCAGCCGGAATATTGTTCGAAGTGATAAATTGGCAACACTAACCAGTTCCTAGGCAACTGGTTCACCCGCTCGCGAAAGCCGGTGAACATTTTTGGCCCCGCGTAAAATACATTGGAAGAGGTATCTGTTGCGTAGCTATATAGATCTGTGATAAAACTCAAGATTCTGAGGGTTTATTGAGCTTTCGTATATGAGTAATATTTTATTTCGAATACACGTAAAACGTTTAAAATTTTTTGACATGTCTTTGTGATCAGAATGACCGCTTCTACTGGGGACTGAGGAGACTCGATCAATTGTACCGAATTAAAAAATCGTTCAAATGCAAGAACTACATTTGGATTTCTTTACAGTTTCACACAATTTTTTTACTACTGTTTCACCAAGAGACCTCTTCTTTACACGTCATCCTTGCCGGAGTATACATTTGTAACACATGTATATCCCATTTTAGCCTCACATCTGCACTCTCTTCATCGATTTTTGTGACATACCGCTTTCAGGATGACCTACCCCTACACCTCACCATGCTTTTATCAATGCTTTGGTACGTACTATCAGACCGGTACTTCTGAAAAGTATGCTTGAAACAAAATAGAAAAAAGCTGCTTGTACGTAGTAGATTTTAATAGAGCCTATTGGCTTATTAGGATTGTTGAAATAAAGTTTAGATAGAAGAAATTAACACCTGTTTCTAGATATGGCTGAATGTATCACTTTGTTTCCCCAAAGATGGATGAGATGACCAATAATTCCGAAATTTTCGGACTTCGTGATAGCACATCACCATTCCCGATTATAAATCTGAATGCGCTGGTTTGTACATTCTGCAGACAAAGCATTGCAAAAAGTTTGCTGAAATTCAGAAGAACTGGCAAGAATGGAAGGGTCAATGTCACATTGAATTTCGTTTGGAATACTGAGCCGTGGTATGTGGATATTTGTCAATGACGGCCATATTATGCTACTCTCCACAACAAGAGCTTTAATTTGTTCGTTTAGGTGTTCTGCAACGATACTCTCCTCTTCTTCACCACTCTCACTATTTTCTTTTCAACTTTCCTCTTCGGAGGCATCGAATGGCTTATAGGACTAGTCAGACTCATCGTTGTTGTAAAACGTGTCTTTTTCTGTTGAAGGCTCCCCGGAAGGCGCTATTCCATTCATCAGGTGGAGAGAGATCTTCTACATTCTCAGCAATGTCCTCAAGTTCAGCTTCGGTCAACTTTCTTCTCTTCATGCTCTAAAAACCATTGGGATGTAAATAAGCCAAGTAAGAACCCCAGTGGTACACATGTATCCCAGCCACAATTATTGTGCCATAATGTGCAGTTAAATTTGAAAAAAAAATAACTAAACATTACCACATGATCTACTGACAAATGGTCAACTTAATGAAAATATCATTCCAAAAAACGACACTAAAATTGCAATGTTTGTTCAAAACGGATTAAAAAGTCACGTCCAGTTTGTTCGCTCTTTGCAAGCAGGCTGACACGCTCACAGTGTGTCGCTGCAGGCAAAAGCATCAAATATGGTTAAAATACCCATTAGAATGTGATTTCTATGTAATACGAGACATATAAGGCACAGTGGATGTTTTGGAAAAGTCGCTGGGATTCACATATATGCTGGTTAGAGCACCAGCATTTTTTTAGGGATTTATATCCCTTTGTGGCGCAGTAAAGGCTTTTGCAATACAAATCTCACCTTAAAATTAGAAATAAACCGAGGTTTTATTCACTATGAGAGCACGAAACTATAAATTGGGTAGAAACATAAAAAAAACTTTGCTTATTATTCATTTTAGTACATTTATAATAGCAGGACATTTGTATGTTTGTATGAAAAGTGAATCTAATCGAAAACTTTAGCTACTAAGGTCTCCTTGCAGGCTACTTCTTAACATTTTACATATTTAAAATAAGGCAGATTGTTAATCTAACATGTTTTTATACAATCTTTTATACGAGATATCAATTTTCCAAACAAAGCAATATTATTTATTCTTAAGTCTATGAAAAACTTCAAATTGGTTAAATAACCAATAAAGATACAGTCGATTTGGAATGATTCAATTTAATACCCTTTTTGCGGAAACTTTGCAATTGCATTTCTTCAAGCTAAAGTGCTTTTCAAATAGACTGTCTATAACTGCATCAAATATTTGCGGGAACATTAAAGCAGATAAGCTGTATATTTATTTCATTTTATACGTCGAAGTCAAAACATCTCGATGTAAATTAGGACATTATTGAAAGCAATAAGCAAAACTGCCTTCGTTTTGGAGAATAAAAAAGAAATATTCAGGTTTTCGTTAAACATAATGAAATTCAATGCAGTTGTTATTGATATCTCGTATAATTACGAGTACTTCATCAAAGTTTACTTGAATGAGATCATAAAATTTTAGCATTTCTGCTTAATTGCTTGATCGATTTTGACTTGAAACTTTCAGTATTTATTTTCAACTAGTGTTATGACTTATGTATTTATTTATTTCTATTTATTTATTTACCTAGGAAATTTTGTAAGAATTGATTTGGATGTTATTTTATTGAATTTTGTAAATAATAAATTATTTATGTAGTTGAGGTTTGACGTTTATTTCACAGAATATATGGTCTTTAATCCAGCACTCGCCTGGTTAGGGTGCAGCCAATATATACAGTCACCAGCCAAAGATTGCGAATTAGGATGTTGGTTTGTATGTTTTGATAAGTTTCAATGATTCCCATTAATTTCCTTTCAACACTGCATACGACAACGACATAGAAGGAAACCTAAAAATATTCTTTGTTTGATCATTTTGAATTTCAATTCAAACTTAGAGTTCATTTTTATAGTTTCCTTTGCAGCCAGGTATGCGACATTCCTGAGGCATAATTAATTACACCAAGTTACTACAAAAGTACCGTAAAAATATACAATTAAATGCGACAAAAAGCTATAGATATGTCGCACTACACAGTGAAAGGGAACACAAACCGCCAAGTTGCCGCAACAGGTGTTTTTGAAAAATCTAGTTTAACGTATTTAAAAATACGCCTAACAATATAACTTGTATACCTAAATTTACAACGAAATATTAGGTAAACTTTCAAATACTCAAAAGCACAGAAATACTTCCGAATTTACAAAAAAGCAACAAGATGACACTAAATATCGATTTAAGAAGCCATTCGCAACCGGTAGAATCGCACTCTCATCTCGTTTGTTTTCTGCCCTTCGTATAAGGAAAATACAGTAGTAAGCTAATAATTGGCGTCTATGATTTTAAATATGTAGGTATCTAAACGCAAGGTTTATAGATAGAGATGTATAATATGAATAAAATATCTAATACATATGTACGTATGTATGTATTTAGAGAGATGGTTAGGAATAATGCACCAAATTTAAAACATAGGTACTGATTTACTTGTTCTCATTATTTTAGGAAAGTGCACGAACAAGGTAGAAGTGCTAGATAATTAAATAAATAAATTACGAAATACCACACTATAGAAAGAGGAAAGAACACCTTATGGAAATATGATTTTTACAATATTGGGGAAATTGTAATGTAAGAGATACATTCTTTATATATGGCACTCTAATATTGGCTGCTACAGAAGTAGTCCGGCAACGTTGCAGGTACTTGCGTCTGGACTGCGATTATGCCTCCCAAAAGCGTCCCGCCTACATCTTTGGTTCAAATAGCAATACCGAAATGCAATACGTCACAAGTTAAAATTTTGTAAGCACTTTGTCCTTTTGTAGAGGTGTTATTGGTTAAACTTGACATTGGAAATAGATATACCATGTTTATTAGAGGCACATTTCTTATAGATTTTGGTTATTATGGGCAAAATTTTACCACATTTTAGCATGTTTTCACATTTTTTATGATTGACTGCTATGCTGGGTCATATTGAAAATTAGCTCTAAATATGACATACAAAAAAGATTTTATTTTTTTATCGCGTAAACAAAGCGAGATACAGATCAAAAAGCAAAATTATATATTTTTTCCTGTTTAGTCCGTTAAAAATGCCATTATCTTAAATTTGTATTAATAATATCCGTTAAGATGCTCCTGAGGCATCACTTGACTTAACAAGTTTTATTTAGTTAATGCTACTATATATAGCTCCTTAATACTACTAATAAAATTGCAAAATTTCAGCAAAATAGGCTAAAGGGTATTTGAGATTTATCTAGGTTTATATTTTTTAAAAGAAAGTTATATGCTATATCTTAGGATTACTTTTTATGCAATCGCTTTAAAGAATTATTTGATTTTCTGGACACTATGAAATAAAAAACCTAATTTCTTAGCATTTTCGATTTTCATAAATTATATATAATAATTTAATTATGAATAATTAAACTAACATAAAAAAAAGCTTACTTGACAGTTTGGAAATGAATTGCTGTTTTCAAATTATGTTAAGTAATACTTAATAATATTCTTTTGCTGTTTAAATTACACTTGTTTCGTATGCTTTTCGATGTTTATTTGTTTTTATTGTTTTTGGTAGAACCATGTAGTGTTTCATATTATGTAACAACAAAACAAAATAAAAGCGTGGTATATAGAATTGCTAAGTCGATGTAAGAAGCTATCGCAGCTTGACAAGTTACCTTCACCAACTTTGTTCCTCATTTTATTAATGACCTGCTGACTGAAACTAATAATTTTGTTTACAGTTTTGTAGATGACAGTACCCATTGTCTTCCAATTTAGATAAAAAAAACTTTACCAACTACTTATCACCACAGGCAGGAGTAGATTACAATAACTAATTGAAATCTGGAGAAAGTTCGAACTTGGGGCGACAGAAATTTGGTCCAGTTCAATGTAACAAAAACTCAAGCAGCCACGTATACCAAGAAAGCCAATACGGTAGGCCCTGACATCATTATGGCAGTATCAACCATTTCTCTCGGTCAATAGCAATAATGTCCTGGCACGACCATGTTGCAAACATCGCAAAATCAGCCTCGTAAGAGCTTGGTGCGCTATTTCGCATCAAAAAACTGTATACACCGCAGCAGCTTCTCTTGCTCTACAAATCGCAAATAAGACCGTGCTTAGAATATTGTTCATACACACCTAAGCACACCTCAAAGCTCCTGGATTCCATTCAGGAGGGAGCTAGGCCTCTTGTCGGCGGAACCGGGATCTGGTGTAACAGTTCGATTTTGCCAATTTTAAAATTTCATTTATATTCCGCATTTATGGAAAAAATTATGCTGTATTTTGCACTCATCGGTTTATTAATTCTAAATTTATTAATTTAATCTGCTAACAATTCGTTTGAAAATGTAACTTTTCTAATATGAATTAACTATATTTTAAATAGAGGTTAGCTATATATTTGTATTAGCATTTATAATCCGTTGTAACTATTTATTTTAATTGATAAACGATGCACAATATTATTGGGATAACTTGGCTTGATTTGTATTTTGATATCATGAACAGCCAGCGAATCGATTTATATTTTTCAGAATTTTGTTAGTGAAGACTGCAAAATGCGCTGCATGTGACTCGTTGATCCGTATTTCAGTAGTAGTTTTTGTGACCTCAGTCACGGAGTAATAGGAATGTACTACTTCTCGTAAAGTCAGCTGTCGATTTATTTTTTTAAAGGTTTATCGTTTTGTTAGGGAATATTCTCCTGATATTTCTTGAATCACTTGATTTCAATGAATTAATTGTGGCCTCCGCCGCGCCGTCATGTTAGCATCATAATAAACGAGAACTCGGTCGTTTATTATCTTAAAATTATTCCTTGTACCGAATCACTTGGCATGTTTCCGCCCATCACTACTTGTAAGGTAGCATTTAATCTCGAAGGCAAATTGGCGGAAACCAATCGAGAGTTCTTGTCAGATACCCTACCAAGGCGTGAAGAACGTTTGCAGTGCAGTTAGAGACTACACATTTACTTTATGATTAAATTCAACCCATTTATTGGGGAAATATTGTGAAGTCTTGTGCTTGAATACGACCGATTTTCCGGGATCTAATACTGTACTGGGTGAGTTATTTTATCTGGATTTCTTTCTCCATTACCTGTGAAACGCGTGGAGGTCATGAGGCTAAGCTTTTTCCATTATTCGTTCCCACGCTCGTCATACAAGACCGAGACCGTCGAATCTCTCACCCTCACGCACAAATTTGAGGTAATTATTGTAATTTTGCCTAAATTAATGATTTAATTGCTTACCTGCGTTACCTTTTTTTGTGTGCGTATATCGCTATTTGCATTTGTGTTCAACATGTTATCTACTTCACTTTATCTAATCCGAATTTTTATTTTAATTTAACTTTAATTTTGATCATATGTGGAAGTTTATATATTATTTTTAGGGGTGATTCATACATCTCTTTTATATTCAAGTTTTCTGAACCTCAGTATCTCTTTTATTTGCTCTTTTTTTCTGGGAAATTTGTTTTATAAAGAAGATGTATTTATGCAAGAGGGGGGTCTATGATTTTCATTAAAGTAAGGGGCTTCGTTAAATGCGCACTGGATTATTTTAGGGGTTTTCTGGAGGGCCAGAAGCTTTATTGAAGGACCTCAACTTTTTCTGGAGGGCCAGAAGCTGTATTGAAGGGGCAAAACTTTTCCGGAGGGGTTCAAGCTTTCTAGGAGGTCCACAGCGCATACCAGTAGGCAACTGCCTTTACCTGCAGTTGGAACTACCCCTATCCTAGTGAGTGCATGCCTTGTCCGCACGACATCTGTACATCTTGACACTGAGCACTTGAGATCTCGTCCAGATCTTCCCCTAAGGGCCAGCGAGAGGCAGTACCTGAGGTATTTTAACGTGCCCGGTGCCTCCACCAGAGTTCGACGACTGGATTTGGGTATTGCACTGAAGCTTTATGTCGTTTTATTTCATTAAAATAAATCAAACAATGAACGCCGAGTTCTGAGGTAGCTCATTAACCTTATTTACATTTATTCACTGGTTTATCGGACCAGTTAATCTGATTGCTTTGAATCTTCTTTCGTTTTAATAAAAGTCAAGCGCTGGCTCGATACTTTCCTTTATTTCATTCATTAGTCAAGTGATATAACTGCTCTGAATTTTATCGTTTTATAATATGAATCAAGCGACAGCTACGCTTTCAGCATCAACACTACCATGGCAGAAGTCAAATTTCATCACCGTGATATTCGTAAAATCCTTAAAAATCTAGATACGCAAAAGGCATCAGGACCGGACGGAATACCTGCCATCGTGTTAAAGAACTGCGCCAACGAACTAACACCCGTTTTTTCCAGACTTTTTTCTCTGTCTTACGGAAAAGGGATTTACCCATTTTCTTGGAAAGTCGCTCGAGTGCAAATTGTTCCAAAAAAGGCATGAAAACCACGCCCTCAAACTATCGTCCAATTGCCTCGCTTCCAATAATCTCCAAAGTCATGGAACGTGTAGTCAATCAGCAACTACTCAAGTACCTCGAGAACAACAAAATAATCAGCGATAATCAATACGGCTTTCGCAAAGAGAGATCGACAGGAGATATATTGGCATATGTCACTCATATATGGAGTAGGGTAATTGAGAACTACGGAGAGTCTCGAGCTATTGCGTTGGATATTTCAAAGGCATTCGACAGAGTTTGGCATGACGGACTGCTCAACAAACTACCGTCCTTCGGACTGCCAGCCTCTCTCTGCAGCTGGCTTGCCAGTTTCCTTAAGAGCCGATCTCTGCACGTTGCAGTCGATGGACACATCTCGGACACATTCACCATCAACGCGGGCGTGCCTCAGGGCGCAATACTTTCACCAACTCTGTTCCTCATCTATATTAATGACCTGCTGACCGAAACAAATAATCCTGTTTACAGTTTTGCACATGACAGTACCCTTGTCTCCCACTTTAGATCAGAAAAACCCTTACCAGCGACTGAGACTCATCACCGCAGATAGGAGCAGATTACAGCAATTAATCAAGACCTGGAGAAAGTTCAAACTTGGGGCGACCGAAATTTAGTCCAGTTCACTGCAGCAAAGACCCAAGTAGCCACGTTTACCAAGAGGACCAATACAGCGGGTCCTGGCATCATTATGGCAGGGTCGACCATTCCTTCATCCTCGTCAGTCGGACTGCTGGGTATCTCGGTCAACAGCAATATGTCCTGGCATGACCACGTTGCTAACACCGCAAAATCAGAAGCTTGGTGCGCTATTTCGCAGCAAAAAACTCTATACACCGCAGCAGTTGCTCTTGCTCTACAAAGCGCAAATAAGACCGTGCTTAGAATATTGCTCACACATCTGGGGTGCCGAACCAAAGCACACCCTAAAGCTGCTGGATTCCATTCAGAAGAGAGCTGTGCGTCTCGTCGGCAACCCGGAGTTGACCCGGAATCTGGATAGTCTGGAACACCGCAGACATGTGGCCGAGATATCTCTGTTTTACAGATACTTTCACGGCAGATGTTCCCAGGATTTGGTCCACCTCATCCCGCCCCTGGCAGCTCCTATCAGACAGTCACGATAGACGGCAAGAACGCACCAGTTCGTCGTACAACTGGAAACACCTAGAACATCGCTTTACAAGAACTCCTTTGTCTGGCGCACTGCACACTGTGGAACTCACTCCCAGGACATCTGTTTCCCACTAATTACAACTTACAAATATTCAAGAGCCGTGTCAATCAACATCTTCGCACACACACCGCTCGTCGAACGCCATAGGGTCTCCCTTTCGTGTGTGTGCCACTGCCATAAAAAAAGTAGTTTTATTCTAGTTAGGTTCTTTTATTAACTTGTTGAATCATTTGATTTGATTACAGTAGCCGTTCATTGCTACATACTATTATTGCTACATCTAAAATCAATGCAGCTATTAGCGCACGCATGCCTAGTTGTAAGAAGCTTAGTCAACGTCAAGTGATCACTTCGATAAGTAGTATTTAGTGCATTTAGTGGTAAGGCATACAGAATCAAGTATTTCCAACCAAATTGGTCTTTGTACAATCTCCATATTGTACTCTGTTTATTTTATCAACTATTTTAACGGTCATTTAACATTCATTTGTCTTTCATTAACCATATTTTCATTTCACTTTTTTCTCCTGATATATTGTTGCCGTGTTTAAAAAAAAAGGAAAGAACTTAGTAGCAAATATATTGTTCCTTAAATTGTTAGATTGTATTTTCTTGATAGATGTTAGTTGATTATAATCGCGCCATTATTCTCGTTAGATTGAAATTAAGTACTAAGTACTGGTTGATTTTAAGAGCGGACCTAGCCGTCCTGGACAACACCAGCAGAGCCTTTTTCCGTTTAGTTGGCTAGAACGGCTGGCGCTCAAACGACCCCACTACAGGGGCCGGACTTTGTAACACGTCTCTCCGGGGCTGGGTTCCTTTTTTTTATTTTTTTTTTCTAATTAATTTAGAAAGAGAAAAAATCTTAACTTACATTTTACATTTTACATTCAATTAGAAAAACGTGTTGCACTGGATAATCTGGAACACCGCAGATATATCCCTGTTTTACAGATATTTTAACGGACGGAGTTCACAGGATTTGGCACACCTTATCTCGCCCCCAGCAACGCCTGTCAGTCAGTCACGACGCAAGAGCGCACCCATTCGTCGTATAACTAAAAACAACTAGAATGTCACTTTACAAGGGTTCCTTTAGCTGGCGCACTGCATCACTATGAAACTCACTCTCAGGACATCCGTTTCCCCCTAATTACAACTTAACTTATAGCTATTCAGGAACCGTGTCAATGAAGATCTTCGCACACACACCGCTCGTCGAGTGCCATAGGATAGCTCTTTAGTGTGTATGCCGCTGCAATAAAAACAATTGGAATTTAAACTTTTCAGGTAACACCAAATTGCTAGATTGTGTTTTGCTTGTGACATTAGGATAAATCGAATAAATGAAATGCAAAATCGCGCTGCTGGAATTTCAAGGGGGGTACTGGTTCTATAAAGATTTTATTTTATTTTCGGGGCACTATACTACTGTAGATGCGCTGTCTTCAGATGCGCCAGTTAAGCATTTTATTAAACGCCATATTTTTATCTACCTAATAGAGCACCTTATTGCAAAAATAATGTCGATGGTTATGTACTGGAAGATTTTGACTATAATTATGTAACAACCATGCCAATAAATTTCGTTGTGGATGGAGTTTTAATTTTCGAATGGTTTAGAAGAATGACAAAAACCCTTCTGATGATGAAACTTATTTTCCTCATGAAGTAAGACCTTAATCTCCTTAACGAAAGAACATGTATTTGAAATCTGTCATGGTGTTATGGCGAATGTAAAAATAGACTGGTAAGGAAAAAGGACATCATGGCATTATTAACTAAATGAAAAAAGATTTATCTGAGCTTTCTAATGTGTGCCTTATATTGCACGTCAAGGTAAGCCTATGTATTACTACATCAATTGAAAGCATAATGCCAGTGTTTATGCCCCATAATCTTGGATATGACTGAAAGTTATAACAGTCTGATTTGGCCAGTGTAAAAGATTTTAAAGTTCGTTTTATATGCTGCATTTAGCAACAAAAGATGCAATATTTTGGGGTAAGAATTATTGAGTATTGACCTCTTCGGTTAATTAATTCTAAATTTATTGATTCGATTTGTTGTCAATAAGCTTAAAGTTGCCGCATTCATTAATGTAAATTAATTTTATTCTACATTGTTGTGGTCTTGAGTAGCTATTTTGTTCATCCCTTTCTCTTATGTTGCTCTCAGGCACTTTGTGACTATATTTATTTTAGTTGATAAGCGAACCACAGATCGCTTAAGTTTGATCAAACCACCAAAATAAGATATTATGTTATTTGTATAACTTTGCATAATTTATGTTACATTACCGTAGAACGGCCAGCAAACCGTTCTGTATTCTTAAGAATTGAGTTAATAAAGCCTACTATAAAGCCTCATTAGATCCGTCAAATTTATATTTTATTTCCGATTTGAATATTTCATAACTTTTGATAACGTCTGATAACTTTTTGGGACCTTGATCCGCTTTGAGATATTTATATTTATCTTTTTACGCGGCCCGTTGTAACTTTTCTAATGAATGGTAGTAGGAATGGGCTATCCTCCCGTAATTGCTGCTTTCGATTTATATATTTTTGAAGGTTTATCATTTTCGTAGGACTATTTCCTAGCATTTCTTGAATATTTTAATTTCAGCTCATTATTTGTGACTTCCCGTCTTTTTACAACCATAATAAACAAGAACTAAGTCGTTTATTATCTTAGAATAATTCCTCGTTTTGAATTGTTGGAATACGATACAGCAGTTCTCGGCCAATTATTTCCCTTTCTGATTCGACGTTCTTTTTTCTAATCTCGTGGAAGTGGAAAGGCAAATTGACTGAAACGGATGCAGAGTTCTTCTAGAAATATCCTTCGGTGTGAGAGGAAGCATTTTGCTTTAGTGCGGTCATAGTAGACTCAACTTTCTGTATTGTGTTAATACTACCCTTCTAGGGATCTGTGAGTGATCCTGAGCCACTGGTCGACTCTACCAAGTTATTGGGATATTCGTATTGCACTAGGCAAGCTTTTTCTGGAATTAATTTTTTTCTATTGCTTGTGAAACACGTGGACGCCATGATGCTAATGGCTATTTTCCATTATTTCTAGAGGCTTTCCTAGCTCATTTTACAAGATCGAGACCGTTGATTCTCAAGCCACCCTCCGACTCAAGAGAGGTAATTATTGCTTAAGTTTTTTTGTCTAATTTAACGATTCAATTGCCTTATCTGTGTTAACTTTTTTTACATTGACTACCATTTGCATTGCATTCCATGAGATATTTTGCCTATTTCCCTTTATCATATCTGAATTTTAATTTTAAGGTCTTTAGTTTTGATCATATTATGGGAAAGTTTATATTATTTAGGGGTGATTCATACCTATTTCTTTTATTATATTCAAGTTGTTTGTGCCTTCTGTATTTCTTTTATTTGCTGATGGTCAATGAAAATCCATTCATAATTTTTGGGGGATTTGCTTTTAAAGAAAATATATTTATGCAGGGGGGGCTATAATTTTTTGATTGAAGTAAGGGGCTCCGTTTAATTGGTATAGGGTTATTACAGGGTTTTATCTCTTGGCTATACCACCACTGGGCTATCGAGTCCTCCGCCAGTTTTACCATCGGGGCTGTCGAGAGCCATTGCAGTACTGCTACAGGTGCCCGGCGCCTTCACCAGAGGTACTTCCTACCTCCACTACTGAGCTCGACGACCGGATCTAACGTGGTATCGTACAGAAGCTTAGTATTATTTTCTCATCTGTTGCATTAGAGTCGATATTATAGCAAGACTGCTCTGGCAATTGGTACATATTGGTGATAAAATCGAAGTATTCGATTCTGGCTTGCATTCGAATGCATTCGATTCTCAACGAAGAATTCGAATACCAGAAATATTCGAATGCGCTACCAACGAATTAATCGCCCCTCGAATGCTGGGAAATAAAATATGAATCAGCACAATTCGCGTCAAATGCGATTATAATATAACTTGTTCGATTATGCTGGTCTGCCGTCTGAGCAACAGATAATAGCGGGCTTTGTTTTGTATTATCGTGAACAATAATCGAAAACGTTATACTATTAAAAATATAAAATAGAGTAGTTTAATTTCTCTGGTAGTTTTTTAATTGTTGATTATTTTTCTTCTGTAGTAAACATATTAATAATTTTAAAAGCGGTAGTCGGCAGGTATGACTTACATATTTTTGCAATATTCACAAAATAGTGGTTTTGAGAATTCAAATTTAAATTATTAAAAAGTGATGATTTTAGTAAATATTTAATAAACTTTTACATAATATCTAAACAAAACAACTTTTAACCAATATTTTATTTTGAATGAAGACTTCAAGATCAAACAATCCAGAATCAGACAATTAGTAACTTTTAATTCGAGAACGAGACTTCGAAGTCACTCGAAATCTCGAGAGGTTGAATCGCTAATTAAAACACTTGGGATATCGCGACTAATCCGAATAATTCGATTTTTTGTATTCGAATAATCATTCGATTCTCAAAAGTATTTGAATGCAAGATATTCGATTCTAGAAATCATCCGATTTTCCCTTCATTAGTTTGTACTGCAACCCTTCTTGCAATTGCGCAAATGGTATTAAAGGGTTTTCTGGAGCACGTGGGAGTAAAGTTTGAATTGGCTCCAAAATGTTATCTATTAATTTCCTACCCATCTTTTGGATCCAATTTATTGCTAAGGCACACTTGAACTTAATAGATTGTATACACGATATAAGCACCGAGTAGAACAATGACTACTCGGTGATATATGTGTTGACAAGCAGAAACAGATGTTGGAGATGTTGGAGAGAGACAAGACACTTATTGTGAGGATTTGCAAGAAATTGTTGTTGCTTTTTTGGAACTGTCATAAACTATAATCACTTTATGACCGAAATGCCATGCATGTACTGAACGTACTTGTCAAAAATAACGTTAAATATTTTTTCTCGATAACATAGTAATTGTGATGTCAATTTGAATGTTCACTAGCTGAAACTAATTGAAAATGACAGACTTCTGTGTTTTACGCATTCCGATTGAATCGAGGAGTGATAATGGGTAGGGGGCTAATTCGTTTTCGAAGAATTTTTCAATTTCATTCCGATATACGTTAGTGATACTCATGCGTTTAAATAATAATAATACAAGGTCTATAGATACCGTCTCATCATGAACTTTTATGGTGCTACTCATGGTTAAAAAAGATAGTACTTTGTCAGCCCCTTTTAATTTTATATTATTGAAGGTTTGTGGTGTCATTTTACTCGTATAAGCAATTCTCACTTCACGAGCATTATGGCAATTAAATTCATTATCAGCGACAACTCCACTGGTAATTGATACGATTTTTTTCAAGCTGTGGGAAAGGATCATTTAACGAGAATCACTCGAGAAGTTTTTTAATGTCTTCAATATCTTTCTTTTCTCGTGAATCTCTTGCATCTACATGCTGATCTCTTCTATTCATTCTAACATTTGCGAGATTTTCGCACACAGTGTTCATCGCATGCATGCCAAAAGCCCATTTACTTATGACACTCTCTTACGTACTTGTTCACCGAGCAATACCTCCATCTGTCTTCATTGATTTCATCATTGATGACCATATCTGTAGAAGTTCCACTATTAAATTTATCAGAACGTCTAACAGTGAAAAATCATTTTTTAAGTCTTTAGTAAACACTAGGATCCATTAAGTTCTCTAATTGTAGTATATATTCTGTGTAAGTCTAAACGAGTGAATGAAATTAGGGACAGAATCGTGTAATTTCTGCGTGTGAGTTAGACAAATCATATTTTTACTTGAACCCCCGATAATGTATATGGGCCGCGGAGGAGTGCATATTAGCATTTTCGATGATAGCGATCTCACGAATAATGGTTCGTCGAAAAAAACTATGGAAGAATTTTGTAGACAATTAAATGATTTTAAACTTTTTTCTGATCAGTTTCTATGATATCACCATTTACAGGAAAAACATTACAAAAAAGATACTTTTGACATATGACCTTAATTATTTTTTTTAACAGACGTAGGATCGCTGAGGATTTTTGGTTTTTTATTTTTAAAAGTGAAATGAAGATATAAGCCAATTTTTAGCTTCAAGAGAATGATTGCATTTCTTTGCTTATTTTGACTAGATTGTATATGGCTTTGAGCTGTTTTATACCCATGGTAGGGTGCGGTACCTGATGTGGTCAAACGGGTCGTTTCATCAAAATTACCTAAACATTTCTAGAATTTACTAAAATCATGTTTTTTGCTATAAGTAGCAAATTATTGCTCTGAGCGGTTTTATATACAGACTGATAGATAGATATTCTTTATTAGATTCCAGTGATTTGGTTTACAAAATTTGACCTTATAGGGTATGAATCTTGTCAACTGTTTATCTTAGAATCTTAAAATTAGTGATAAAATCTTACAAACAAAAAATAAAATAAAAACCACTAATACTACAGAGATACAATAGAAGTTCATAAAACAATATTTCATACTCACAACAATAACATGTAATTTAAAATCATTTAGAATCATTTGACCTGTCTGGTATCCTAGCTATTAAAAAGTACCTATTGTTTCAAAAAAATTACAATATTGTTTTAGTTCAATCCAGTCCCATCTCATTCACTCCTGCGTCCCCAAGAAAATTACTTATACTATAATAAGACTTCTTATTTAAAAATTTGATCAGTTTTTTTTTAATAAATAGGGTGGATTGTTCTCTAAAAGTGAGAGGTATTTTATTCCAGATTTTTAATATGGAATGACAGACATTCCTCTGAATGTAGCTGTAGCTTGTTTTTTTTATTCTTAAATTATCTTTATATCTGGTATTATATGCATGTTCCCCTCTAAGAGACTCAAAGAATGATCTATTGTTCAAGATAAAAGACACACACTCATAAATATATAACCCCCACAATGTCATGATTCCCTTATCTGCAAATGCTGCTCTGCAGCTATCCCCAAAGCCCATACCAAAAATTATTCTTAAGCATTTATTTTGCAAGATAAAAATCCTTTCAGACTCCACAGAGTTCCCTCAAAATATGATTCCGTATCTAACTCTCCATTGCATGTAAGCATGGTATGCTACCAGGGCACCATCCACCCCCACACCATCTCTGAGAATCCTCAATGCAAAGCAGTATTTACTTATACTTTTGGCCAGTTGATTTACATGGGGCCTCCAGTCCAGTCTGCGATCCAAGACAACTCCCAAAAAAGGCAGCGAGTTGGAAGTCGTTATCTGTATGCAAATTGTAGTGCATTAACTGTGTTTTTGAGACATTCAACAGAAGATTATTTGCTGTAAATCATTCACTCAAGATGTCCAGGCACTCGATCGTCCTTTCTTCACATGCTCTCTCATTGTTACCGGTCAAGACCAGTGATGTATCATCTGCATACAACGTACATGTTTTCTACAGGTTCCATTGTTATGTCATTAGTGTATATAATGTACAGTAGTGGTCCCAGTATGGAGCCCTGTGGCACCCCTTTTTTGATGGTCTGAAATTCTGAAAGTAAGAGGTGTCCGTTCACCATTTCTGCTACTGTTTGCTTTCGGTTTGACAGATATGACTCAATAAGCTTCAAGGCCACACCTCTAACACCATACCTCTCGAGCTTATTGCAGAGTATCTCATAATCTACATTGTCGAATGCTTTAGATAGATCAAGGCATACAGTCAATGTTTGTTTATTGTCGTTTAGAGATTCTATTACATTAATTAAAGTCTGATAAATTGCTCTTGTGGTCGATTTATTTTTTCTAAAACCATTCTGAGCATCATTGAACAAATTAAGTGATTCAAAGAAATTAATTATTCTTACAGAAATTATCTTTTCAAAAATTTTATCAATATTAGATAACAATGAAATAGATCATCCGTGTTTCCTTTTTTATGTATTGGCTTAACCAATGCATCTTTTAAGGTATTCGGAAATTTACCGCTGACAGCGGCGGTTGATCGCGGCGTTTAGCGACTGCCTATAGACGCCGGGGTCCAGATGGTGTTCATGACGCGACCAACCGCCGCGGCTGGAATCTGTCCATCTGCGGTTGCGATAAAAATTTCAAATATGGTGTACGCAAAAGTGCAAGCGAGTGTTATAAACGATAATGCAATTGTTCAAGTGCTTACTAGAAGAAGAGGAGCAAGACGAGTTAATTCTAGTTTCTAGTCAGAAAAGGCGTAAATGTAGTTCGCTATTTCAAAATCGAGATTCGGAAGTATCCTTCTTCCGAATCTCCTCAATTGGTCGCTCTTCATCATCATAGGAAAATATATTTCCGTACATCTTTCTCGTTGTGATTGTAAAGGTGCATATCCACCAAAAAATCGTTAGGATGCAAACGTTTGTAACTGTTTGCAATTCTAATGTTGACATTCGTCTCCACCAGCCAATTATTCGCAAACAACTGTACCCAAAAAAGCAAAGCGTGCACACAAACAGCAAATCCCGTTGATGTACCGACACCGCTGCTTCAAAATTACCTAAAAACTTCTAGACTTGACTAAAATCAAGTTTTTTGCTATAAGTAGCGAATTGTTGATCTAAGCGGTTTTATACCAATGGTAGTCTGCGGTACCTGATGTGGTCAAACGTGCTGTTGCATCAAAATTACCTAAAAATTTCTAGAATTTACTAAAATCAAGTTTTTTGCTGTAAGCACCAAATTATAATTATTAGTTTCAAGATGGTATTTAAATATTGTGGCGTAAAACCGTGACATATTTTTCCTGTATTCGTGCAATACCCCAGTTGAATTATTGAAACCAAATTATGTACAATAATAAAGTATATTATACACATATCCATATATTACGCTACGAACACGAATCATATCTCATTATTGGAGAGCTGCAGTCGATATGGCATAAATTATTCAGTTCATCACACAATATGTACTAGAGCTGTACATAGGCTATAAATAATACTAGATGTGTCTAGCAGAGAGCTCCGAAATCCCGCCTACGAGAGAAATAGATGGCATTTGCATATAAATGTCTTACTTATAATAAATGCCCTAAACAAAGAGCGTTTTTATTTATTATATTTAAAAATAAGAAATATGGCAGTTATATGGAAACCGTTGAGGTCTCGGCTCGGGCCTTGGTTGAAAATATGCTCATAAGATAAGGAATAAAACAGCTCAAACAGTAGCATTCTTTCATTTTTATTCGGCTGCTAGATATAAGGAATTTCTTCTTTACACTGGTTTTGAAAACTTTTTCAAATTATGCGCTGAACACTAGTCATGTCCCAACGTACATACAAGAGATGTTTTTGTGACTTTTTCCGAGGTGCGAATACGTCGACCAGAAAGAGTACCTGCACCCTTTTTTACGGAAATTACGCAATTTTTAGAAGTCTACAAAATCCTACTAAAATCCAATTAATTTTAATAATTTCTTCTACTAAATTTTTGTAAATTAATCTTTCTATTATCATTGTTATTTTTATTATTATTATTAAGGTCTCTAGATGGGGTAGAAAAAAAACAAAAATCTTTATGAATTTCATAGTTGGGGCGCCATGGAAGCCTCTTTTCCTATTAGAAAAAACTTGCAACTAAAGATAAGCATGTGTCTTGGTTTAATGATGACCCAAGACGCATGCGGGAAACTTTGCATTTCCTAGGTCGTTTGTATTTAAATTCTGGATCACCAGAGGTAGCGGGGCAGGTTAAAATGTTCAGATGTAGATATAGGGAAGAAATCAATAAGGCAAAAAGACAAGCCAATTCAAATTTCATTTTACAGGCCGACAATCAGTTGAGAGCAGCTCGGCAGGTGGTGAATGACCACAGGCAATCTGTCAAAGGGAGTACAGCATCCATGGATATCACTGCTTCTGGCTTCAATAACTTTTTCGCTGATATTGCTGAGGATACCATAAAGGGAATCCCACTAACAGAGGACGCCCTAGAAACATTCCTCGGTCAACTTCACATACATGAAGGGGTTTCTTCTTTGAGACACTGTCATATATTCAGGTTCGAGTTGCAATAGGGTCTCTACAAAACAAACACTCATTGGATATCCATGGATTAAATGTACCCTTTCTAAAACAAATAAATAATATCTTATTTATCCATTAACCACACTCTTTAATATATGCATAAGGGAGGGTATATACCCAACTTCTTTTAAAATCCAAAAAGTAATACCCATTTGGAAGAAAGGTGATAGGAATGATGTAAACAACTACAGACCGATTACCCTGATACCAATAATCTCTAAGATCTTTGAGAGACTACTACAAAATCAAATATATGGTTATTTTGAACATAACTAGATCCTAAAAAAATCCATTTGGTTTCAGGAAGAACAGATCAACCACAGGAGCTATATTGGATTTCCTGGAGTATGTAGTTGAGGGTTTCGAAATAGGATTTCATGTTGGAGCAGCTTTTTGTGACCTCTCAAAGGCCTTTGACTGCATATCCTTCTTCTTGAAAAACTAAAATGTCATAGCTTGAGTAATCAAATTCTTGCACTCCTGCAAACATATCTCATGGGACGTACTCAAACAGCCTATGTGGATGGGGCTTGGTCTGAGGGGTGTCTAATTAGTCATTGGGTACCTCAAGGATCAATATTGGGACCGCTCCAATTTGTGGGGTGTAAGCCGGTGCTGTATGCAGATGACACTAGGTACCTGTGCAGAAGTGACAGTCTGGTTAACCTAGATCAAATGATGGAGGGGACGGTTTCAGGTTTGGATCAACGGTTAAATGCAAATCGATTGACACTCAATGTGGGAAAGACTGAGGAATTGTTGTTTTCGTTAAGAAACAGTGAATGTACCAGTCCTGCTGAATCCGGTGCAGTGAGGTTTCTGGGGGTTGACTGTGATCCTGCCCTAGTTTCTGACAAGCACTTTGACTATCTCTAATAAAGTTTGCAAGTCAATATATCTTCTAAAAATCCTAAAAATATTTTGCTGATGGTGTTTCATTCTCTGATCCAGTCAGGCTGTAATTATTGCTCGTTGACTCGGGGTCACGCTCCTTAAGCGAAAAGGATTTTTAAACTACAGAGACGAGCACTAAGAGTTGTAGAGGGTCTTAGGTACAGGGAGGATGTAAGGACCTCTTTCAGGCTCTTATAAATACTTACCATTCCTGCACGCTACATTTTTGAATGCCGCTTATATGCAAAGAAAAAGCTTTTTAGATACAACCAAGTATGAAACTTATATAAACATAACACAAGGCAGGCTGAAAATCTACACATGCCCTTTCTTAGATTTAAGAAATCTGAGATATCATTTCTCCATTACGCCCCAGCCTTTTTTAATAAATTGCCACATGACATAAAAGCCTTACCGGAGAAACATTTTGCACATACTGTGCAGGATATACTGTGTGATGGGGTATTTTATAGCATCAACGAGTTCAAGCAGTCGGGTTTGTAGCTATCTTACCACGTAGTTATTGGATTATCCGATTTGCCAATATTATTCTAATTGAAATTTTCAACTTTTGTTTCTGATGTTTTTAATTTCCATTGTGTTTGTAGTTTTATCTTTTCAGATTGTCCTTTCTTTTAAGCAAAGAACTATATAAACTCCTATAATATGAGTATAGTGTGTTTTTGTCATTTGTATTTATGTTTTATTGCGTATGCCATGCCTAGTAACTGCTGAGTCATGTCTGTGTTAATTGACTTTTTTAGATTATTACCTTAATATATACGTTTTTGTGAAGATTGTAAAACGTTGTCATTGATGGATGAATAAATTTACTTTACTTTATTGATATTAATAATATTTTATATTGCTACATGTACATAAGAAAAGTATTATATCAAACGTTATTTTTTTATTAATTTAATAAGAACAGTAACTTTAATAAACCAAAACTCTAGGATAGTATTATAATGCTTCGTACAAAATTATAAGCAAGAATTAATAGCAAAGTTTTTGTTGCTAATCAGGAAATGCGTATTCGAGTAAAACATATTTTTTTTTCGAAAAACTTAAAAACAGTGATTTTAAATAAAGACATGGAAATAAAAATGTTTTCGTCGTAAACGCTTTTCTCGTATAAGCCGTAATTTTTGAGTTACGATTTTTCTCACTTAGGAGTCGATAAGTCAAAGATTTAGGGGACCACATGAAGGGTTTCGGCCCCTAACTCTAATACCAACTTTATATTTATAAATTTGCAATTAGCAGGGAGCCATCTGACAAATAATGATAATGATGAGGATGATGTGTTATACAGGGTGAGCCATCTGAATTTAGACTTTTCGTCCTTTCGAATTTTGACACCAACGAAAAATAACTCATTTAAAGTCTTATTTGCACTACTCTGTACTTCTTGCCAGTTTCAGTAATATATTAATTCGAAAAATAATCTAGGTAACCGACAAATTATGAACATAATTATTATCAACTATAATAATAACTATGTGTTATGCCGGTTTGTGTTCGATATTCACTTTTGACGCACATACTTCCATCGGCGGCTTAGTTGAGTGGTCGAGCGTTCGCTTAGCATGTAAGAGGTACCGGAATGCATATATGGTAACAGCATCCATGCTTATTAAATGTACATGCTCTTCATGCGTTGGGTAAATTTTCGTTAGGTTTTGTTGGCTGCGGCCCAGAAGTCCCGAAGTGAGCGAAGTGTTTACTCGCTGCGAAGGCGCAACCGACAAAAACTAAGAAAACTAATCCAACGCAAGAAAAGCATCTACATTTAATGAACATTTATATCGCTGCCACAAGCTAGTACGGGTATGCATATTTACACATCCTCACATACGACGGCACCAGGGTGCTGAATTCGGTTAGGGTTTTAAAGCGTTTATAGCACTACAAAGCTCACTGATTTGGACACCTAATCGCGCCATGTCTTCACGGTGCAATCAATTTGCGGTAAGAGCTCTCGTGGTCTAGAGGTTTAGATGACTGCGTCTCACCTGGACGGTCCAGGTTCAAACCCCGTTGCTTTTTTTTAGGCTAAGTTTCAAAACAGTTTTTTTCTTGATTTTAGTATGTCTAGTTTGGGTTAGCACCTGGTTAGTTTCCTTTTCTTGAGACCACGTAGCGAGCGAAGCGAGCGGAGGGCCATGCGAAAAGCGAAATATTATAAAACAGCGTATTCCAGGTGCCCAAATCAGTGAGCTTTTGGAGCCCTACAAACGCTTACAAAACCTAACCGATTTCAGCACCCTGGTGCCTATGATAGCCAGTTACGTAGGTGCCGAAATCAGTGATCTTTTGTAGCGTAATTATTGTTCACAAAGGCTCACAGTTTTCAGCACCCTGGTGCCATCGTATGTGAGGATGTGTAAATATGCTACCGGGATCGGTGCCCGTCATCTCCAAGAAACTATTCTTTAATTTTATTTCGTAGCTAATATCGATTTATTGAAGTTTTCTTTTCTGTAGCGTGGTCTTAACACACCTTATTTTTTACCATCAAATAAATTATTCATGCCTCTAAAGCCGACATACCAAGAGAAGTTTTTCAAAAAAATTCAATTAAATTTCAATTATTTTTTTATAGTACCTAGACACTTACAAACTGAATAATTAAATAAGTACCCATTTGTTGCTTCCCAAAGCAGAAAACCTGTTTCTCAGAAAACTTGTACCGTGTGAAAATATCATTATATTTACCTATATGTGCGGAAATCTTTTTTGTAGCATTATTTTAAACTTGAAGGAAATAAGATTATACTAACGGCGATCTTACGTTAATTTGAAAGATATTTTAACTTTATGCATTTAGAGATAAGCCATTAAACCTAAACTCCCAGACATTTACTCCAATAACCTTTTTATCTAAATGTAATCAGTAAATTGAGAGGTTCATCTCTATTTATATCCTAATATAAATTCGGAACAAAGCTGTATTATACAGTCTTTAAAGAGAGGCATCAGGAAAGGCAATTGCTTACTTACTTTTTTGGCACGATCTATATACACGAATATGTAAACAGAGCGAAAAAGCGATTTCAGGAACAATTTTCAAGTCATGTCTCTATAAAGGAATTTTACATTTCAAACAGATCCACGACAAACTTGAAATAGGAAACAGAATCACGTAAAAGTTCTTCTGATCGATACAGATGTTATGAGGTAAGACACGTGTCAAAACTTCAAAATATAACTGAATATTTGTATGTTTGTTACTTCAAAAGTTTTAGGAAGATCACTTATTAGTTCGTAATCAAAGCTCAGGGTCTTGTTAATAAATTTATTATTACTCTAAATTTAGCTCTATAAATCTAGATAAATTAGGAATTCAGGAATACCATAGAGCGAATGATAATGAAATGATGATTTTCCCTACGTGTAAGTACTTTTCTGCACATAATTTAAATTTAGTACCCAGCGACTCAATAAATCGGGAAGACACAGACGTATCCTCGTATCCATTAAATAAACAAGGGCGTAAAAATCAAATATTTGCCACCAAATCAACAAGTAATGTCAATCAGGAGAGGAAGGTTTGCGACTCTCTTAATGTATCATATATTAATAGGTTGGATTTAATTATTCGTTTTAAGATATGTGAGTCCTTACGGTATGTCAGATGCTTGCGTTTCTGGTAAGTATCTAGGCAATCTTAAGGCCTTTCCAAACTCACGTTAAAATTTGTTTCAAACAAGGTCTGTTAAAAAAATACAAAATAGTTAAATTTAAACACAGTATTTTTAATTATACAGTTTTTTTTTGGGTAGAAAATATTTATTATCTTATAGCCATACAGTATTACTATTAGCAATTATATTGATATAATATTATAAATATTTTTTATAGGAATAATTAATTTTAGCATTTTGTTCATCAAAATGCATGCAGCGACAATTTAAAATATTTTTTCTTCAAACGTCAGTAAATCCGTCATTACTCGACTGTGTAGGCGGCCGTAAAGTTTCGTTTTTCCTCCGCCGGAGCTTTACTTTTCACTTTTCCGCCGGCGGATGTAAAAGTGTTGTCATAGCAACATAGATACAAACAAACAACAAAATAAGCGCAAACAACTCGAGATTTATTAAACTAAAATTTGTATTTATCACCCAATTTGTGCACTGCATTTCTAAAAATCACTAATTTAGGAACAAATTATTATTTAATCGAACTTACCCAATAACTGCTTATCAATACGGAATTAAAACGCAATCGGAGACGCAATTTTAAAAAAATAATTATTTTCTTCAAACCTCAGTAAATCCGTCATTACTCGACTGTGTAGGCGGCCGTGAAGTTTCGTTTTTCCTCCGCCGGAGCTTTACTTTTCACTTTTCCGCCGGCGGAGGTAAAGTGTTGTCATAGCAACATAGATACAATACAAACAGACAACAAAATAAGCGTCAGCAACTCAAGATTTATTAAACTACAATTTGTATTTACCACTCAATTTGTGACTGCTATTTCTAAAAATCACTAATTTAGGAACAAATTGGTTATTATTTAATCGAACTTACTCAATAGCTGCTTATCAATACGGAATTAAAACGCAATCGGAGACGCAATCTTAAAAAATAATTATTGTTGACAGTGTCCACTGACAGCTTTATGTTACAAATTCACCGACACCGTGGTCTAAGCCGCCTTGCGAACCCATTTATCTTTAATAATAATTAGATATTATTACTATTAAAAAGAGATGTTTTTGCATTAATTTGTCGACATTTGAAGAAAAAACAGCATATTTTATTTGGAGGAAAAGTTACTTTTCATGGCTTGCCCTCTATTACCAGCCTCACTCCGTTCGGCTGTTAAACACGAGCGCGCCATGAAAAGTATCACTTTTCCTCCATATAAAATAATATACTATTGTTGACACTGTCCACTGACAGTTTTATGTTACATTACTATAGTAACAACCTGTGGCGTGCCTATTCACCGACAGCGGTCTAAGCCCTCTTGCGAACCCACTTATCTTTAATAATAATTATTATTATTACTATTAAAAAGAGATGTTTCTGCATTAATTTGTCGACATTTGAAGAAGAAACAGCATAGTTTATTTGGAGGAAAAGTTACTTTTCATGGCTTGCTCTCTATTACGAGCCTCACTCCGTTCGGCTGTTAAACACGAGCGCGCCATGAAAAGTATCACTTTTCTTCCACATAAAATAATATACTATTACATACTACCCAGTAAAAACACGGTTGCAATTTCTCCTACATATTGCAGGCGAGTTTTCAACTTTATTTAAGGCAATTCTTTAAAAATATGCAATCAGAGCCTATTGGACAATCTGATATATAAATAATACATATTTGCAATTATCACCATTATTAACCTTGGAGGCGGATCATGACGTCCTTATTTTTGCGCCATATGAGATACATTTTCCAGATCCGCCCCTGACTAACCTGAGTAATGAAAACCGATAACTCCCAATATAAATGAAAGTCTGCAGAATATAAACTGCAATAAATACTTAATAATAATAATATACTCAAAATAAAAAACTTAAACGCTTAATGTTAATGCGCTTAAAGAACAGGATCTTAGTATTTCCTTTCTCCGACTTTCTCCATCTTTAGGGGAACGTGGTGTAAACAAAAACTATTGTGGGATTTTTTCTACTGGTATTTGATTTCTGCTTAAATACCAAGCTACTAATGACTTCTATTTTTCTAACAGTTGAGTGTTTTTTAAACAAATAACTTTTCCCACATTAGGTTTGACAGCACAATTACCATTAGGTGTATACAGATTTCATGTCTATCGTTCTCATTTTTGAGAGGAAAATATACAGCTATAGATTCAAAATATTTTAATTCAAAAATACAATAAATATCAAATAATTTAAAAACTAGAATTTTAAAATATTAATTAGCTATTAGATATTTTTCATTAGCATGATTACGTATAAGGTTGTAAAGAAACATGAGTATATATTATTTTAAAATAATACCGACCTTTCTAAGGTTGCAAGTTATAAAAAAATATATTTCTTTATTGTAAGGTATTGTCGTGTTTTATTCGGCAGGCGGCATTCCAAAGAATGATCTTGTATGATTTTGGGTCTCTTGCGTATGTTATCAGGGAGTCGCTTTATTTCATATGATTTTTCACGGTGCAATATTTTTTTGTGTGGGAATTAAATGATACTGAAGCTAAATTCAATAGTTTATAAAATACAACAAAATTTCACAAAACACTCTACTCATCTTGTATTACGACCGATCAAAATTGTTGTATTCAACGTATGATTGATATGCTCTATCTATAAACCTACATTTTTGGTAGGGTATAAGACTTGTATTAAGAGCCAGTCATCTGGATAACTGTGTGTCAAGGGATCTACGACAGATTAGCTAAGAGTAATGTTTCGAGAAAAATGTAAATGAAAGTTATGATGTCAGAGGTCAATAATGTTGTCGGCGAACGGTAATGTACAAAAAATATATCTGGAAAAAAAGCAATTATTTGTAAAACAGCGCAATACATTACAGCACCGAAATATATTAGTAGCAACACATCTCGCAAAAGCCAACATTTCGCCTTTATGAAATCAACATGTTAGCTAATTTTTTTTTGCTTTTTTTCACAAATTTATGTAAGTCCTCTTAGCGGTATGCATAATAGGATTATTTGCAGACCTAAGGCATGGAGTAAAAATATTGTGCTGTGATTGGTGTTTTAAAAGAGGACTTCTTCACGCATGAACCTCCGCTCGCTCTGTGAGGCAAGCTAGCAAGACTAAATCAAACTACCCCAAATTCACAAAAAGAAATAAACATAACCTTAAAATCATGTCTTGCCACCGACGGGAATCGAACGTAGGCCGGCCGTGTCACAAGCACAAAATCTGCCCACTTTACTACTAGAAAATATTCGCTGGGTCGTAGATAAAGTGAAAGTGACGTTAATCCACCAATCAGAATTGGCTAATATACACTAGTGCCGTAGGACTGTAAAAGATCTTAAAACGCTAGCGGTATACCTCTTAGTCTCGGCCGTTTGGATAAAGCATATCTTTCCTCTGCAGGTGTTTCATTATCCCCATCCATAGCTTTATCAAGAATAGCCTTTGCTAGGATGAATTTGAAATCCATGGAGGCTATGTTAGATCACGTGTTGGTATTCGACGTCGTGAAATAATTACCTCTATAGGGATTGTTGTTGTTGACAGTCAAGCTTATTTTTTTGCTTTTCATTCACAAAACTATGTAAATCCCCTTGGCGATATAGCTCCTAGTCTCGGTAGTTTGAATAAAGCATATTCTTCCTCTAAAGAGGTTTCATTATCCCCATCCACAGCTTTGTCAAGAAGAGTTTTTGCTAGGATAAGTTTGAAATCTTTGAAGATCATATCTTCGTCCATGTGTTGGTACTTGACGTCATGAAATAATTTTCTTTATCCACATCCACAGCTTTATCAAGAAGAGTTTTTGGTAGGATGAATTTGAAAACCATGAAGGCTATATCTTGGTTCATATGTTGGTACTCTACGTCATGAAATAATTTCGTGTCTTGGGATCCCATTCTTGATTTCAGCCAGGCTTATTTTTTTGCTTTTCATTTACAAATTTATGTAAATCATTTGACAGTATAGCTCCTATACTCGGCAGTTTGGACAAAACATATCCTTCCTCTGAAGATGTTTCATCATCCCCATCCACAGCTTTGGCAAGAACAGGATTTGCTAGGATGAATTTGAAATCGATGAAGAGTATGTCTTAGTCCATGTGTTGGTACTCGACGCCATGAAATAATTTCCCCCCTTGGGAGCTCTTTCTTGTTTTCAGCCGTGCGTATTTTTTTGCATTTAATTTAATAAATTTATCTAAATCCTCTCCGTATAGCTCCTAGTCTTGGTAGTTTGGACAAAGCATATCCTTGCTCTGAAGAGGTTTGTTATCCCCATCCACAGCTTTATCAAGAAATGTTTTTGCTAGGATGAATTTGAAATCCGTGAAAGATATATGTTCGTCTATATGCGAAATAATTTTATATCTTGAGATCTCTTTCTTGTTTTCGGCCAGGCTTATTTTTTGCTTTTCATTCATAAATTTATTTAAAGTCTCTTGGCGTTATAGCTTCTAGTTTCCGTAGTTTGTGCAAAGCATATCCTTCCTCTGAAAAGGTTTTATTATTCCCATCCACAGCATTATTAAGAAGAGGTTTTGCTAGGATGAATTTGAAATCGATGAAGAGTATATCTTGGTCCATGGGTTGGTTCTCGACGTCATGACATAATTTACTCTCTTGGGAGCTCTTTCTTGATTTTAACCATTTCTATATTTTTGCTTTTCATTCATAAATTTATGTAAATCCTCTTGGTATAGCTCCTAATCTCGGTAATTTGGACAAGGCATATCCTGAAAAGGTTTCATTATTTCCATCCACAGCTTTATCAAGAAGAGCTCTTGTTAGGATGAATTTGAGATCAATGGAGGCTATGTTGGTTTAGGTGTCGGTATTCGACGTCATGAAATACTTCACTCTCTTGGGATCTCATTCTTGTTTTCGGCCAGGCTTATTTTATATGATTTTCATTCATAAAGTTAAGTAGATCCTCTTGGCGATATAGCTCATAGTCTCGGTCTTTTGGACAAAGCATATCCTTCCTCTGAAGAGGTGTCATTATCCCCATCTACAGCTTTGTCAAGAAGAGTTCTTGCTAGGATGAATTTGAAATCGATGAAGAGTATATCTTGGTCCATGTGTTGGTACTTGACGTCATGACATAATTTGCTCTCTTGGGAGCTCTTTCTTGATTTTAACCATGCTTATCTTTTGCTTTTCATTCATAAATTTGTGTAAAACCTTGCTCTGAAGGGGTTTTATTATCCCCATCCAAAGCTTTATCAAGAAGACCTTTTGCTATGGTGAATTTCAAATCCATACAGGCTATGTTGATTTAGGTGTTGGTATTCGACGTCATGAAATAATATCCTCTCTTGGGATCTCTTTCTTGTCTTCGGCCAGGCTTATTTTTTGCTTTTCATTAATAAATTTATGTAAATTCTCTTGGCGGTATAGCTCCTAGTCTCAGTAGTTTGGGCAAAGCATATCCTTCCTCTGAAGAGGTTTCATTATCCCCATCCACAGCTTTATTAAGAATAGTTTCCGCTGGGATGAATTTAAAATCCATGAAGGCTATATTTTGGGCTGAATCCGGATGGTTTTTCGAATGACAATTATTCGAACGATAGTCCTTCGAACGACATTTCTTCGAATGGACAGTTCTTCGAAATGACAATACTTCGAATCGACAATTTTTCGAATGTGTAATTCTTCGAATGGACCATTTTTCTATTCTTTAATTTAGTTTGGGTTAGTCCCTTTTACCGTTTTAGCAAAATTTCTGCATGGTGCGTGGTGTAGAAGGTAGCGTTCTTGCCTGTCATTCCGGCGCTGCGGGTTCGATTCCCGTCGGTCGCGACAGATGTTTTGTATATAATTTTGTATTAATTTACCTTTTTTTCCTAATTTTGGGTTAGTTTGGGTTAGCCTTGGGTTAGTTTTGGTTAGCACTAGGTTAGTTCTTGTTGAGCCCCCGTAGCGAGCGAAGCGAGCGGAGGGCCATGCAAAACCCTAATAATTATATGTAAATAATATGTTTAATAAACAATTTTAATAAATTACGTTAAAATTATCATGTTTTCTCTAATTTAATATTTTTGAAAAACGGTCCTTTCGAATATTTGTCTTTTCGAAAAACTATCCGTTCGAATAATTATCCATTTGAATAATTGTCCATTCGAAAAACTGTCCTTCGAAGGACGGTCTTTCGCAAAATTGTCATTCGAAAAACAGTCCTAGATTCATTTTGGGCCACTTCTTGGCACTCGACGTCATGATCTAATTTCTTTTCTTGGGAACTAATTATTGTTTTCAGCCAGCCTTATCTTTTTGCTTTTCATTCATAAATCTATGTAAGCCCTCTTGGCCGTATAGCTCTGTCTCGGTTGTGTGGACAAAGCATATCGTTCGTCTGAAGAGGTTTCCTTATCCCCATTCACACTTTTATCAAAAATACTTTTGCTAGAATGAATCTGAAATAAATGAAGACTATATGTTGGTTCATGTGTTGGTACTCGACATCATGAAATAATTTCCAGTCCTGGGATCTCTTTCTTGATTTCGACCGGGCTTATTTTTTTGCTCTTCATCTATAAATTTATGTAAATCTTCTTGGCTCTTAGTCTCGGTCGTTTGGAAAAAGCATATCCTTTCTCTGAAGAGCTTTCATTATCTCCATCCACAGCTTTGTCAAGAAGAGTTTTTGCCAGGATGAATTTGAATTACATGAAGGCTATATCTTGGGCCATGTGTTGGAGCTCGACGTCATGGAATATTTTTGTCTCTTGGGAATCCATTATTGTTTTCAGCCAGACTTATTTTTTTGCTTTTCATTCATATATCGATGTAAATCCTCTTGGCGATGTAACTCTTAGTTTCGGTTGTTTGGACAAAGCATATTCTTCCTCTGAAGAGATTTTATTATCCCCATTCACAGCTTTATCAAGAAGAGTTTTTGCTAGGGTGAATTTCAAATCCATGGAGGCTATATCTTGGTCCATGTGTTGGTACTCGACGTCATGGAATAATTTTGTCTCATGGAATCTCTTTCATGATTTCGTTTTTTTTGCATTTCATTTATACATTTATGTTAATCCTCTTGGCGGTATGGCTCCTATAATCGGTAGTTTGTACAAAGCATATCCTTCTTCTGCAGATATTTTCTTATCCCTATCTGCAGCTTTATCAACAAGAGCTTTTGCTGGAATGAATTTGAAATTCATGAAGACTGTATGTTGGTCTATGTGTTTGTACTCAACATCATGACATAATTTCCACTTTTAGGGTCTCTTTCTTGTTTTCGACCAGCCTTATTTTTTGCCTTTCATTTATAAATCTATGTAAATCCTCGGTCGTTTGGACAAAGCATTTCCTTCCTCTCAAGAGATTCAATTATCCCCATCCACACCTTTGTCAAGAAGAGTTTTTGCTAGGATGACTTTGAAATCCGTAAAGATTATATATCGGTATGATGTCGGTGGTACTCGACGTCATGAAATACTTTCCTCTCTTGGGATCCCTTTCCTGTTTTAGGCCAGGCTTCCTGCCTATTACCGCTTTTTCCTCATCGATCTGTACTAGGTAGACTCATTTCTTCAATCTTGCCGTTAGATAATCAGTTAGAGGAAGGGTGGAGGAGGACGGCTATGCCTTCAGCAAGTTTGAGTGTGGTAACCCAAAAAGCTTGGACTCTCTCGATAATTACTTTAGTAATTATCAGTTGTTTCAGTATTCGAATGGAAATTTAATGTATGCAACTATTACTAAAGTAAATAGGTTTTTGAATCCACCAATAGCGATAAAATTTAGTCTCGATAGTTATGATAATTTTGCCATATTTGATAAAAAAAAAGCTGGGCGTTATAAATTAGAAGGCTGCAACGAAAAAATCCATAAGTTTTGAATCAAATGTAATAAACGTTTATGTTTAGTGAAAGACAGAAATTGTTTTTTAACATTTAATGATCAATAGCTTGAATGATACACTTTTTTGTATTTTAATGTTCTTCCAGCATTGAACTCCACAAATCAAGAATGACTTAGTCAATTACAACGAATACATTTTTTTGGGCAGAAATTTATATTTGGTGTGTCTTTTTTAATGCATCGAAAATCTGCAAGTATACAAAAAAATCCAACTTTATTAAAAAAAAAATCCATAGCTTTGAAGAATTTGGTCCAGAAAGGGTTATGCAGAATGAAAAACCCGACTTCAAACTTCTCTCATATGATATGCGTTTAAAACTTAAAAATCCTTACCCGTATGTGAAATTATAATAATAAAACTTCCTTACTGAGGTTAGTTGTTATACCAGAAGCATCCAGTTTAGGCAAGAATTCAAAATAATGTTTAAAAAATATCGTGTAATAACGTATTTAAACATTGCTGTATCTATTAGAAAAATTCTCTCGCATACTAAAATTTTGCTTCATATTATGACTTAATCTGGAAATAAATAGATCAACATATTATCAAACGTTTTCGTAAAAAAACCGTTAAGAAAAATTAATGTAACCCTAGGCAATTTTCTTAGTCAAGATTGACGGTCCGATTTGCACTTATACTCCTAACCATTTTAATAACATTTACTTTCTTAACCAACGAATAAGTGAGTCATCTTAACTATAAAATGCTGCGAATGTCATCACTTGTTATATAAGAGATTGTTTGGCATGCATATTATTACGATCACTACGGATCTTAAAAGTTGTTTCCAGATAAAACTTCGATCAGATAATTATCAGGATTACAAACTATTTTCACTTAATTTTTTGACTATTTTTTTCAATACGAGATGATCCACTGGAAAAATATGTATATATAAGTATTTTTTTTTAAATCTCAAGTCAAGCCTAATCGAATCTACTCACTTAATTAATTACAAAAACATACTCTGATTTGTTTGGTGAAAATATGATTTTTCGCAAAAATTTCTACAAAAATCTGTTTTTACCTTTCAAATAAGTTGTCGAAATACTGAAATATTGTGGCGTGGATTATGATGTTAAGGAGCACAGTCATGGTGGAAATTGGCAGCGACCCTTGCGGTGACGAGGGTAGCCAGAGGCGGTCTTTAAGGTACAGATTTATCGCCTCTCCTTTGGTACCTAGTAGTAGCTACAGCTTGCTGCAGAAGCTGAATGAGGCTCGATTTTACACTCACGACTATGCTGGTGATTTGGACATCATAATTGATGACCGAGTGATTGGTCATAGATGGAAATCATACAACGATTACTCCACCTGGTTGGGATGATTATACAAAGGAGAAAAGGGTCAATCCAGAACATGGCTGAATTAGTACGTTTTACCAGGAAACGTAGACTATTAGGAATTCTTCCGATCATCAACTTGTTCGGCAGGCTTTCTAGTCGTAAAGTGTGTACTAAGCATTTCGGAGACACATTGGATTCTAAGTTGACCTGGAGGGAATAAATTAGTAGCTTCATTAAGAAAACGAATAATGTACTTTGGGCTTGTAAAAGAGCTGGAGTAGGAGCACGTGATGCCTATAGCTGGGTATCTTTGACTAGATTTATATATCTGTAATTCGCCATCGTATGCCGAGTCGGTATGAATACAGCTATACCTTGGGCTCATTTAAACACCTTCGTTTACCGTGTTTTATTTTACCTACTGGTCGATTAGTCTGCTTTATATCTACTGGATATTTAGTAAAGACTTATATAAGCTTAGTGCGCTCAATTTTCTAGTCGCCGGGGACGTAACCCCGGCAACAACCCTTATTTGCCCCGCAATGACGGACATGGAGGATGACACCTCTTCTGTCCGGTCAGAGGACACCCGTAGTGGCCCGCCTAGTGATGCGGTGTTAAACCGTACTCGTTACATCTACACGCGACTAAATATAACCATTGCAGAATGCAAAAAATGCGCTGAAATCGCACCTACTCTGTGCTCAGTTACACACATGAACACATAATGCCAAATCTGCTTAAGGGCATAGACCACCTAAGAGAACAACATAACCTACCCCCCTCAACATCCTCTAGAAAGTCCTCAATCAAGGCTAAAATCGACACCGGCCGAAGATCGCAAAAACGGCAAAAAACTCTCAATGACAGCTCGGATATGGAAGTCGAGCAAAACACATCGACAAAAGAAGTGTCTGAAAAAAGCCCTGGCGACAACCAGCCTGCAGCGACCGTAACCTTGGACAAGGTCAATCCGAATGCGCGTCTAGATTCTGCGCTCCTGATAGGACGAACCGACACTGAAGGGTTTAAAATACCCTTAAAGACTATACCCTTTAAGAAAAACGTCAAAGAGGTTAGGCTAGACTTTAGCGGACCCTCGAGCATCGAAACTACTAACCAATATGACGTATTATCCGACTTAGACGACGCCGACGATGCACAAAGTGTTAATTCTTCGTCGAACGTAAGCAACAAAACAAAGAGAGTTCCTACCCGCACCAGTACACGCATTAAGCAGAAAGCTCAATCGGTATTGAAAACTAAACCAGGGCCACCACCCCCCGTAGTTATGGAGGGTAAGTTAAAAGCGCACTCGGCATTATTAACCGACATGAAAAATATGCAAATCCAAAATTTTCAATAAAATATGCTAAAAACAGCACAATATTTTATTTCGAGCACGAAAAAGACTGGGCTACCTTCAAAAGAGTCATGGATAACGAAAGCATTAAATACCACACGTATGCAGAGAAAAACCAGAAGACGAGGGCATACGTACTCAGAGGACTCGACGGCGATATTCCCGTGAACGAAATTAAAATGTTCATCACGGATGAGTACCGATACAATATAAAAAACGTCTTCGAGATGAAAAAGACTCGAGAACCGCTATACCTTGTAGTTACAGAGGCTTCTGTAACACTCAAGAAAATTCAACAAGATATTAGAACAATTATGAATATCAGAATAACATGGGAACACAGAAGAAACACTCGCCCCATTATGCAGTGCAGGAGATGCCAGGGGCATGGACACTCCATGTCCTTCTGCACTAAGAACTTTAAGTGCAGCAAATGCGCTGAGGCGCATGAAATTACGTCCTGCAACAGCACCACAGTTAAGTGTGCTAACCGTGGGGGCCCACATCGAGCAATCGATCTAGATTGCCCGGTATATTTATTTAAAATAAATCAATTGCAAACCAGCAAGCAACCCCCTAGACAATTTAAACCAGCTCCCGCGCCCGCCACGCCGGCCTGGCAGGGGCGCGGGCCTTCAGGGAACCAAGGCCGAGGTACAAAAAGAAGTACGGACCCGCATCCGGAACCCCAAGCACCCCCTCAACGCCAACCCCAAGGTAGAAGAGCACCACCCCCTGAGAATTACGACAAAGAATTCCCTAATACGCTCAAGGCTTCGCAACAGACGAAATCCGCGCCACAAAGTAGCGGGGTAAGTGGCAATGCAAATAACGCACATAATATGATCACCAATTTAACAAATGTTGTCAACAAAATTAACTCACTTGTTAACATATCAGAGCTGTATTTCGCGCTCGACGAATTCAGCAGCATGCTTGAAGCATGCAACGGAGATAAAGTAAAGATACTGCAAGGTACCTTGCAGTTCTTTACCTCCGAAATTCACAAATATAATATTTAGATGGCTTGTTTTCAATGCTCCTTCTTAATATACTATCCTGGAATTGCAATGGTATTAGAAATAAGCTCGACGAATTTAGATATTTCATGTACAAATCCAATTTTCAGATTGCTTTTTTGTTAGAAACGCGCTTAGCTGCGGATTTTAAAATTAAAATTCGTGGATATGTAACTGAACGTTTTGATCGACCAATCAGAGAAGGGGGAGGCGTGATTTGCCTGATACACCGGACGCTCAAGTTTAAAGGCGGTCCCACGTAAGATCGCTCATTGAACATGTGAGCGTCGAGCTGGAAGGTGGCCTGTGTGTCAGCGGCGCGTACGCTCCCCCTGATCTGCGCATAACGCAAGCTGATATCTTAGCATTCATCGAACCAGGCAAACGTTCAGTATTGATCGGTGATTTCAACGCCAAGCACACGGCATTTGGCGACAATTACACAAACCATAAAGGACGCGTCGTCCGCAATCTGATTGAAGGCAATCTGGAAGTCCAGTACCTAAGAACAGTCGATCCTACATACTATAGTGAACGTTACATCCCCTCGCACTTGGACGTGGCATTTGTTCGAGGGGTGGCAGGCGCCGCACGACCCAAGGTCATAGGCGATCTCAACTCGGACCATCTCCCAATCAGGATGAGTCTAACTAACGTTAGGCGGCCGGAAGCCGATGAAATCCAGCGGATTTCATATAAAAATCTTGATTGGAGGGTGTTTCGAGCGAGATTGGGAGACCTAACTGTCATCCCGAGGCAAATAGACCCCGTCCAAGAGCTTGAGAATGAAGTGAACACTTTAACCCGCAATATACAGCACGTCAGAGACGCACTATGTCCGAAAGTCAGGAAGAAGCCGTTTTCGGAATCTCTTCCTGATGATATCATTCTCCTCATTAATCTCCGGAATCGAGTTCGACGCAGGTGGCAGAGGAACCGCGCTGTAAATGACCGGCTAAGGGTGAATGCACTCAATGCCCAAATAAAGAGGAATATTCGTGCACACAGGGATGCGACTTGGATGAGCTTCGTGAATGAGCTAGGCGCGGGGGATGGCTCCCTGTGGAAGCTCGCGAGACAGGTTCGCAGTAGCCCAACTGACATCCCCGCTATTCGCCATCGCAGCGAGGATGTAATGACCGATCAGGCCAAGGTTGAGGCTTTTGCGGACTTCCTTGAGGGTGTACACAGGGAAGCACCGGATACCGAGCCATTGCACGCTCATATCACGGAGTTCATAAAGCCGTTTTCGAACTTCAAATATCCAATTCCGCCCCCTGTTATGAGTAAACTTCTTGTCACTCCAGCCGAGCTACGCAAGGTTCTGAACCATCTGCCCAAGAAAAAGGCTCCGGGGCTTGATAACATCCCCAACATCATCCTCAAAAACCTACCTCAAAAAACCCTTGTACATTTAATGCATGTAGTGAATGCTATGCTACGCCTGCAACACTTTCCCAGCTCGTGGAAGATCGCGCGAATAGTACTGTTTCCTAAACATGGGAAAGACTTGAAGCTGACGAGCTCCTACCGCCCTATTTCACTGCTTAGTACAATGAGCAAAGTTGCCGAAAAGCTCATACTGTCTAGATTTAATGAGGCCGCCCTGAGCCTCCGTGTATTACCGGACGAACAGTTCGGTTTTCGCGGTGGGCATGGCACTAACATGCTTGCCGCGAGGATCGTGCACGACATATACGAGGGGTTCAATGAAGGGCATTGCACCGCCTTATTACTTCTGGACATTGAGAGGGCGTTTGACCGGGTATGGCATAACGGCCTCTTTTATAAATTATTTGTAAAACATGGCTTTCCGCTGCACTTGGCAGCCCTGGTCGTGTCATATCTGGCCGGGCGCTCCTTTTCGGTACGTATCGGCAACTCAGATTCAACCTTGAGGCCGATTCAGGCTGGTGTCCCGCAGGGAACACTACTATCACCGCAGCTATTCAGCTATTACATAGCAGATCTTCCCTCCCACCCTCACTCATCCCTGGCATTATATGCCGATGACACTGCCCTCTACTCCAAAGCCCCTAGCGCGCAAGAGGCTACAAATAACATCGCTGCCTATATGGCACTTATAAGTCAATACCACTCGGATTGGAAAATCAAGCTAAATGCCAACAAAACTGAGTTAGCTATTTTCACTCGAAAATTCAAAAACACCGAAGCCCTTCCCATCCTTATCAATAACACCCCCATCCCTCCCAAATCCAAAGTAAAGTATTTAGGGATCATGCTTGATAAGAGGCTTACGTTTATCGCACATGTTTCCTATATTAGGAACAAAAATCGCATAATATGCGATAAGTTAAGACCCCTTATCAGGCATGGTTCCTTTTTGAGCCCCGCAAACAAAATCACCCTCTACCTATCCATCACCAGACCCTTTCTTATGTATGGAGCACCGGTTTGGAGCTCTATCTCGGATTATCAAATGCAGAAACTGCAAGTAATCCAAAACCGGCACTTAAGGGCTGCGCTTTCGGCGGGCTGGTACACTAGAACCGCAGATCTGCACGCGATGTCCCATGTCGACTATGTCAGGGAACATGTAGACAAACTCGCGTGCAGATTCTTCGAGTATGGTATTCGCGGCTCGCCGAAGACTGCCAATATTGCAGATACTAAATATAATCCGAACTTTAGAGCCAAACACGGGCCCATACATGGGAAAACGACCTTTTTCTTCCTTGATCCTAGACCTCCTTGAACACTTCACACCGCTCCTGTAAAACCCACCCTCATTCACCCCTAAAACCCACCCTGTTGCTTTTCGCAAAAATGAAAAGTAGCAGGAGCACAGAAGGTGACCTAATTCTCACGACTACTGCTAGCCCAAAGCTGGCCCCTCCCACTATGACCCAAAAGCATGGTGGGTGGGGCTTGCTAAGAGACTAGCAAACCGTATAAATACGGTCCGGCAAGCGGCTCGACCTCAGTCGAACAACAGCTGCCAAACCGTCCTCTGCGCTCCTTGTTCCGGCAGGCGTAGCATGGCTACACTTCGTCGAGATTATTGCTAATAATCATTGCAATTCTCCTCATTGAAGCTATCATTGATAGTTTCATGCACGTATGAATGTATGTATGAATGAGAGTATGAACACACCAGTGAACCGAGACATGGGGTTTTTCTGAGTGCTTTTCCCCATAATTATCCACCCTCACCCTCCTACATCCTTGAAAACAAGCCAACTAAATCGATAGCCATCTGTCAGTAATGTCCAACTGTTAAATATCTTGAAGGGTACCAACCCAAGTAAGACAACAACTACAACGTGCATTGCCACCTGCCTATCTTAAACATAGACTGAGCAGTCGATCGAGCCCTATTTTTGCGCGTACAACCGTTGCGAGGTCGCAAAAGCATCTTGCAAGATGCAGGCGTCCCGCCGGCCATGTATTGTGTGAATGCTAGTTTATGTATGATAGGTTTAAGTGTCCAAATACCTTTGTAATGAACCAAATAAATGATATTAGATTATTATTAGAGATTTAAACACCTTTGGGTCTTATGCAACCGTGTTCCAGGTCGAGACGTATTCGGTCCTCAGATGTGGGTATGAGAATCTGTTAATGGCCAACAGAGATAGGATATCTTGTCTTGGTTGGGTAGCAACTCATTTGATTCTTCGGATGAACGAGGGGGCTAAATGTCTGGCATGACAGGTTTCCACAATGTTTCTACTAGGACCTCAGCCTGTAATAGGTCTACTCTACGCTACAGCCTCCCGCCATCCTAAGGAATGCGATGAGTGAATGTGTTATAGCTCTGTGGTGGACTACACCAGGAGTGAGGCAGTTTGAGCCACTGTTCGGTGAACCAGCACCTTGTAGAGTGAGAGCCTTTCTGGCATTGAAGCGAGCGAGCATGAGGCTTGTAACAGGGCTCCTCACAGGGTAATTAAATAGTCATTTGTACTTGCTGCGGATCATAGATATCTGGAGTTTAGGTGGTGATTGCAGAACAAGGATCATCTATTCATATTCTGGCCAACTGACTTCGGAGGAAATAAGAAAGATCAAGCGTAGGGAGGCCGGGCTACCGTATCGATTTGCTTCGTAAGTGGGCGCGCAATAAACCTAAACTGGTGACCTACGTGCAATAATTAATCTCCAGTTTACGTTTCAAACTTATTAATTCAATCAACTGAAGTACTAGGAGTGTCCAGAAATGTTAATGACGGTGAACAATATATGGACAGCCTCAGACCTAATCTCTCAGATTTCACGGACCCGATAGGAATGCATTGTTGGGGGCAGATCGCAGCCCACATCCCTTAAATGGGATCGTCAGATGAAGCCAAGGCACATCGTGGTACTGGAGACGGTGTGTATGGAGAAACCATAGGGATGAGAGGTACTTTGACCTTTGGTCTTATGCAACCGTGTTCCAGGCCGAGACGTATGCGATCCTCAGATGTGAGTATGAGAACCGGTTAATTGCCAACAGAGGGGCGCGAAAACCTAAACTGGTGACCTACGTGAATTAATCTCCCGTTTACGTTTCAAACTTATTCAGTCATTCAACTGAAGTACAAGTGGCGCCCAAAAATTAAAGACTTTCAAATTTGCCCTACTTATCGAAAACGGATAGGTCTATAAAAACTCTAATTACGACATATTTCGTTTGATAAAAAGGTAGCATAGGTTCGTGAAAACCGGCTTTTTCTATCTCTATTAGCAACCAAGATGCCCTACGACTTCAACCAAAATGGGACTGGCTGATAGACATTATTGCATGTTAAACCCTATTGGGATGGTGTGGTGAGACAATTATTATTAGTCCAAATATCGTTTCAAGTTTCACATTGCCAATAAATCATAGCTAACCATTTTACGTTTTGCCAGCTGCTTCAAAAAGGTTTTTAATGTGCTGAGCTGGCGTAATTCTATTACTTTTCAGAAAGTAAGCAAAGCAAGAATGACAGTCATACGGTTTGGGTCTTCTATACCAACTTCAATGTCCGACCTAGGAACTCGAGCGAAAACGATGCGCAAATGTTTCGTGAAATCATTCCGTAAGCATTCAGATTTAAATACGTGCCTCTGCCCTTTCAAAACCATTATCTGAACTGAGAGAAACATTAGATTTTTCTAACACTGCGGTGGCTTCGAAAGGACATGATGAGAATGATTTTGGTCACCCTATAATGAAAAAACCTCAAAAAGCTCCTTATAGATATTCTCTACACCGAAAGGCACGTTTGCTTTTATACCCCTACAGACTAAATCACACTAAAAAAATACTGCTTTTAAAACCAGAGGAAGTACGGAAAACATACCAGAAAATAACAATAATCAGAAAGAATAACACTGCAAGAAAGAAAAGAAAAAAAGGAAAATAAAAAAACTCAATCAGCTATAGGTCAAATGAAGAACTTATATTCCCTGTAGGTATGCCAGATAAACAGTTTACTACACCTACCAAAATAAAGTCGCTACTTGAATGTTTTTATATATATCTTTTTCTGACACCGTATTTCAGCTAACTGTTGAAAACACAAACTTATATTCAGCTGACCAGATAGAAACAAATGCTTTGGCTGGCGAAATGAAATATTTTGTAGCTATTCAAATTCTTATGGGAATTGTGTCAGCTCTAGCTTACACAGCCTGTTGGAGCCAACGTTTGAGATATGAAGAAATTGCAGAGACAATGCCCCCGAAAGCGTTACCAGTAAATTAGAAGGTTCCTTCACTTTGAGAATAATCTAAACCAAATGACGATCCATATTTCAAAACCAGACCAGCTTTAAAAATAATATGAAGAAACTGCATGAATGTGGAAAACGAAAAAAAAACAGAGTATCAAACAAATAATGATCCCATAAGAAAGGTAAAAAAGCGAGATCAAAGCGGCGGTACATAAAATCAAAACCTAAAAATGTGGCTTTAAAATATTTGTCAGCGAAGGTGTATCAGGTATTGTTTATAATTTTATTATGTTTGCCAGAGAGAGTGTTTTGCACAATATCATCATTTTATAAATGAAGAACTTATTTTAAGATCTGGTGCTAAGTTGCAAGGTAATAAAAATCCAGCATGTTCAGTTATTTATTTTGATAATTTCTTTTCCTCCTAGATTTATTTTCTATTTTGAAAAACAATAACTGAGTGATATCTTTGGCAACAATAATCTCTAAGTGACTAACAGAACTGTGCACCGGATAGTCACAAGTTTTTAGCAAAAACAGCCCCATGATCGATTTGCCCAAGACGAGACAAGAACTAACCTTTACTTCTACCCATTTCATGAATGAATAAAAACGTTTTTACTCGTATGACAACCTCGTTGTATTTTATCTCTAATTTATGTTTTATATTACCTTAATGTCTGTAGGTATTCTTCACTATTTTTCTGTTTAAAAATTTTGATTATGTTTAAAAATTTTGTTTTTAAGCATATTTATGGTTTTCAACAAAGCTTATGTGTTTTCAATTTGACTTTATTAAAAAGCTGCAATAAATTTTGAAAATTTAGGGGTTAAATGAATAAGAAATGTATAACTCATTATATCAGATTTTTCCATGTCAACAAGAAACTAGAGGTTATTTTTATCAATTTGTAAAATTGCTGCGGTAGTTCTTTCGAGTTTCATTAAAGATTCCTCAAAAAGTAATATTGCTTTCCTTTCTATTGTTATTTGTTGCTCGTAAAAAAATATCGATCCTGTCACCTGCTCATGCGCAAAATCTTTCCAGCACTTAAAACATATCCGAACTCCGCTTTGCGTTGTTCGTCTATCTGTATTTGCCTAAATAACTGTTTCCACTAAAAAGTACCACTTCCATCACGTAGGAAAAGTACGCATTTTAGCACGATCTAATAAATTGCGGTAGAATGTCACGACATCTGTCAAAGTTTAAACAAACTATTTACTGGAGCTCCCTATAGAAGTAAAATATCAATTTCAGAGCTAAATCATAATTTTTAATTTGTATCAGACTACGAAAAAATTTCATTACAATATACATGGTCGCTTTAAAGTTAGAAGACAAAACGTAAATTTCTAGGCATGCCTTTGGGGCCCGATATATCCGTTAGGAAGGACATTAAAAAATAAAAATTTAATGAACAAATACTGATATGAAGGCTAATTAGTGCAATTTCAGACTCATACTGTCCACTGCCCTTTTTTGTTAAAAATTGATTATAGGCGTTCTGTGGTGCTTTCTATCTTCATTTTCCTTTAGATAGCGGGGAAGAAATTGGTGGGTTTTCCTTAGACTGACAAAGACATCTGTTGATGCAGCGTTTCTGTTGTGGCTTTCCTTTCCATGCCAGGAATTTTAGAAAACTGTATCTATAAGAATAAGTATTATTCCCCTCCAAAATAAAATTCTGGCTACCCCCACGGTCTCTAATAGGTACCACGTGAGGAGTAGTGAGCATATGGAAGCAATTGAAAAGAAATTAACGTTTTACCAGTAAAGACCAAAGTAAAAGTGTCGTAATTTCTGTCTTAAAATAAGCTTTTAATTATATCTTGCTAATTCAAATAAAGGAGGTCAAAATAAAAAAAAATACAAGAAGTTTAAGAATGTGTGATAAAGCGAGCTCTGCTAAATACAATGGGCAAATTAAAACATTTAGATAATATGTCAAAATAGAGATTGGGCCTATTATTGTAGGCATTTACTAGTTCTGCACAAAATATCAATATTCATTCCGGCAAAGTTACAACAAGATATATTGTCACTAATTCATTATAAACATTGCTATACATGTTAAACAGTAATATAGGGCTACTAAGTAGTACAACTAAAAAAGTGTAAAATTGTGCATTATTGTTAATGACAAGACAAGGAGAGATGTTTTGAACATTTATCTTAGTTTGGCTTGGTGTTGAGACGGTATGGAATCGTATTGATGTGAAGATCAATGTAAGATGACGTCATCTAATCTACAACTTTGCCAAGCGGCCAAGCCTAGGTCTTTTGTTTATTTAGTATATTAATGTAAATTCATAAATTCCTCTACCAGATGAAATCCAAATCCATAAGCTCAAATATCATATTGCTCATTGGTAGTTTTGCAATTATCTACAAGGATCATATAAATTATACTAATTTTTTATTTTTTTGTTGGTACCAATACAAACTACCAAAATATATCTTTTACTAAGTAAAATTTTTGTAGTGCATGCCATGTAAGTTTCCATGTACTCTTTCAGTTTTCATAAAACAACTTTTTAAAGAACAAACGTATTTCAAAAATATGTGGTGGCATATACTAATTTATATAGCTTGGAAATTAGAATAAATAATATAATAATTTTCAAATAGATACTGAATGGAAAACATTAATCACCGCGTGCAGTCTTTCAAACAAATGAATTGAAATCTGTGTTTAAATAACTGAAAGTAATGGATTAAATTGAACGGTAAACGTATATATGCATGAATTTTTCAAATAAAAATGTAAATTGACCCTTTCTGAATTAATTTGGCTCATCAGTATTAGCACATTTGCGATATATTAATTTATAGGCGTATAAAATTGAAAAAAAAAAACATTTATGGGTTCATGAAAAGCTTTTATATTTTGCAAGTACTTTTAGTTAATTTAGTAGTGTTAATGATAAATACTTATTCGGAATAACTTTCCTGTTAAACTTTAGGCCCATAGAAATAGCTATTTGTGCATCATTTCTTCTCGCGGATAGTTTGATGACCGACGGGGTATCAAAATCGAAGGGAGCAAATTGTACAATAATATGTATGATTATTCTACCACCTTTTACTACGTTTCACATCAATTTTATTATTGTTTCCTTATGTAATTTATAATTTTAATAAATAACCACCTTGTATAATTTAACAATTAAATAACCAAATATATCAAGATATCATAATATAACTGTTATCAAATCATTATTTTAAATTTTAGCTAATATTCCTAAAAATAAATATATGAAAACCAAAACCCGATAAATCATTAGTTGCCATTTTAGACGTGATATTAGTGTGGTAAAACAAGATATATCCATTTTTATAAAAAGTCCGAAAAAATTCTTAAT
>MU183090.1:155760-255094 GCA_016904865.1 Pissodes strobi | reverse complement strand
GTGCTGACATTGTTATTCTAAGCCAGCGTCGCATCGGGAGAACCAGTAGCGGAGAATCACATGATCTAACATAATGCCAAATTAAAGATTGATCCTTTCTGACTATTTTCTTTATTATTCATTCGGTTACCTTGAATATTAAAGGTGATACAGGGTTAAAAATAATGCATTGGCCTACTTTTTAAGGGTCAATGAATTTTCGTTAATCTTTGATATGTTATAGACACCATTTAATCTAAAATTTTTTGGCAATAAGTTTCATTTCTGACAGTGTTACCGTTACCTATACAGGGATACATGAAAGTCCCTTTCATGTTTTCTTTTTTGTGGAATATTATTTTCGAAGGCCTTCCTTCCCACTTGATCCAGGCTTAGAACTGGTCTAATTTGTGCTTTAGTACATAATTGGAACGAAAATCAACAACAATAAATTAACGAACAATAGCGATTTAAAACATCAACAATAATAATAATTAGTGTTTTAATAACACGTGTGATGTTCACACGCCCTTATGATAGCAGTCATCCATCTTCCCATGCTCATAATAACATTATCAATGAACACTTGAGGCAGATTAACCCAGATCTCAACAAGAGCTGCTGCTGCTTGTTCGGGATTTTGGACTGCGGGAATCCTGCATAATTAGGGGAACGGGTTTCTGTATTTCAACAACATTTAGAAAGTCGGAAACACAACGGGCCACGTGAGGGCGGGCATTTTCGTGCATTAGCAAAAAGTTGTCTCCGATTCGGGGGGCGAATGGTACGACATACTGTTGTAGAATATCTTGGTTATATCCATGTGCCTTTAAAGTGCTATTAATAACAACCAACTCTGTTCGGGTTCCTAAACATATCCGAACCTCCACCGAAGGAAACAGTAGGAGTTAAATTAAACTGTTCATTTGCTCCTCCTCGGCGGCGGATAGTTTCTACCTGCCATCGATAGAGTTAACGCAAAAGCGGCTCTCATCAGTAAAAAGAACATTTGCCCACTAGACATTTCCCAATTTTCATGCTTCCTAGCAAAGTGTAGTCTCGCAACCCGATGACGTCGCTGAAGTTGTGGAGCTTTCTTCGTTCTGGTATTTAAACCAAATTCTTTGAGCCTTCCACCAATGGTACAATGAAACATGAAAAAAAAATACTGAACGGTCAACACGTTGATGGTGCCGACCCGAGGGAAAACACCCCCTTGAATAACAGCTCCTAATATTTTGCTCTTAATATTTTGGTGTTCTGCACTTATTTAGAGAATATCTCATTTAACAAAACTCAATTAATTTATCATGAGTGTTCACTTGAGACAAGAATACGATTTACAATTTGTTGGTAGGCCTGTTAAATAAAAATCCACGCTACTGAATTTAGCTTTAGTGATTTTATAAGTGAACAATGTTGCCTTTATTAGCATAATTCTGATCATATTATTTTCATGCTACTAAAAATATTGTTTATTTATCTTGAAAACTACAGCTCAAATGATTAAGGCTCGTTCATGTTCATTTCTTAAAACTACAGGCGAACAAATTATATTGCGGTGAAGACAAGGTTTTTCACGAATGTGATAATTTGTACACTATAATATGCCATTTTCCGCTGCATTGATACAAAATCTAAGTTCAAACCTATAGAGGTATAATTACAGCAATATTACCCAAACATGACTCTCATCCATGAGGAAACTCTATTTTTATCTTATAGATCTTATCACAGAGACAAAATAAATGTGACAGTCTTTTAATGAAAAGAATGTACTAAATTCCCTCGATGCAATTAGATTAGAATATCCATCTTATCAGATCAATTAAAATTTATTTCAAATTTTCCCTCTGTAGGACGCATACTTTTTTTCTATATCTGATAAGCTCTAGATAAAATCTAAAATATGACTGTAGGGTCTCAAACGAAAACTATTCGAGTATGTTTATTTAAAATATTATTAATGCTAAAGGCACTTTCTTCCTTTCATCTATCGTCTTCTGCTTTCGTTTTAAGCGGCTTATTTCCTATTATGCAGTAATATAGATCAAACGGATATAAATCGATGAATAATACCCGAAAACCCATTGCACTATTAAGAGGTAGCTTTTGCAAGAAATATTTCACTGACAAAAATTGCTACATAGTGTACCTATACCGTCACCGCCAAGGTAAATTATACAAAAATTTTCGTCAAAATGGTTGCTCATAAGCGGCACTGTATACACAGAAGAAAACAATAACAAGGTTACTGCAGAACTATTCGGTAACACCAATTACTTTCTCCTGGGCAAACCCCACGGTTCCGTGAGGTTACATAATTTGGGCATCCCAAGACATAATTTTATTGCATTTAGCTCCCCCACACTACCCATATATAACACTTATTACTTTTCTTGGCTCGGTCAATATGTTCTGGTCGTTCCCTTCGACTTATTTATTTTAAAGTTTGCTAACTTAAACTGGACTTATTATTATAAAATTTTGCCCTTTTTGTTGTTCAATTTTTTACAATAATTCTAAGAATTTATTTGTATAGGATTTAAAGTTCTAAATCTGAGAGGAAAATCAGTGACCGGAAAAAAATTGGGTTAGTGCAAGTGCGAATATCTTCACGTAGCATAGCAGCAGTGTACCGTTATCTGACCTAATCAAATCTATTTACTAAATCTTTATTCATTACTTAAACAACTGTATTGAAAAATATGCTTTGGTTATCCAAGTGGTTATTCTTGTTCTCATCAGTGACATTAGTGGCTCTGCAAGGACAAAACTTACCAAATTTTGTTCCTCCGGAAGCACAAGATGGCAGGCAAGGTATGTAGAGGTCAATAGACTGTAGGTCTGTTCTGAAGAGCGGGCCTTAACGCTGCTTCATAAGTCATTCATTGTTAGGTGTGTGTGTTAAGTCCTACCTATGTTTTATTATTTCTGTAAAGAGTTCAAGAATATTGGGTGTTTAGTGGAATACATGAGTAATATGATGTTGGTCTTACTGCCCCTTAGATTATTTCGTGCTGCTATAAACACAAAACATTTTCACAGGTTGAAGGCCTCTGAGTTTAAGGTTTTAGACGCCAGACAATAAATTAAAAGCTAATTTTAGTGTGTGTAATCAGTTACATGTAAGTAATTGTCTTATTTTATATAAATAACTTCGAATGAATATTATATAATTTTAAGTGTGATGTTAACTAATGAGCCAGTAGCGTGCCGTATAGGGGGCCAGGGGGGGCGAATGCCTCCCCCCCCGCCCTCTATCTAACCCGCCTCAGCGTCCTAATGCAAACTGCAAATGGCTCATCATTCGGCGCCCTCGAAATAGCTCGCCCCGCTCGCCCTTATACCCACGGCACGCTACTGAGGTTGTCTTAGTTTTCATTATTAAAAATATTAGTAGTGTTACAATGTTGAGTTGTATACTAAATTACTTGGTAAAATGCAGCAGGTTTCTGTCGTAGTGTTAATCAATGATTAACGTAATATTCTCTTATTACTTAGATGCGTAACACGAGTAAACTTTAGAAACTACAAATTGTAAGACAAGGTTAATCCCGGTATGATCCAGAATGAATTATACGAAATATCATAAAATTAATGGTTCAGGAATGAATAATATGAAAACGAAATCATGTATTTTTATTTGATATAATACTTTTAGCTTCTGATTTTAGCAGTTTGTACAATTAATCGAATGAAAAAGTAACGACAAATTAAATTTGATAACAAATTTTAGATAAATAAAATAAATAAGATCATTTAGGTTCATAAATTAAATGAAGTGTCATTTGAATTTTTTGCGTAGTTTCAACTTAGTTAAAGAAATATTTAAAGTGAAACTGATTCAAAATAAAGAATTTTATTATGGGTCTTTCCCTCCAAATTATAAACTTATTGAAAAAAAAACAAATATTAATTATTTAGTAATTTTATAGCTTGTTTTGTTGTTAATTAGCTTCCAAAATAAATGTTAAGTTATTTCAAAATTACTAAAGTTTAAAAATTGTACACAATAATTTTCGCAGCAATATTTATTCTTTTCGTTTTATATCTTCAAATCGAAACGATGCCGTGGCCAAAACGTTCAGAGAAAAAGTACTGTCCATGCAAGCACTTTATGTTTGTTAGCATACAATGGTAATACCTAAAAGCGTTCATTTTCAATCAACACTAAAGGTATGGTCAATCTTCGGTACTAAATATATCTAGAATAAAGAAATTTTAACTTTAAAAAATATTTTCTTCCCAGACGATATACATCGAGAAAAATTCAAAAACGTCTCGAAGGGTATCATGACCTGTAATATGTCAATAATAATAAAAAGTCGCTGTAGCACAGTAGTACACGTGATAGAAGTGAATACTTCTTTATCGATTCCATATGAGGGAAAGAGAGAGAGAGAGAGAGAGAGAGAGAGAGAGAGAGAGAAAAGGAGTCATATAATTTATCTCTCTTGCGAAAACCGTGTCGTGACGCAGCCTTGAAAAATCACTCTTATGCAGCCAAAGGAGCATCCACTTAATTTTTTTTTACTATCTTGTACTATTGTCCCTACGGATTTAACAGCAAATATATATCGACTGAAAGCTCCATAAAATGTCTTTCGTTTCAAAAATATCCGTAAGCTGACGAGATTCGACGTTATAAGCGTGGGTAATTTTCAATCGCAATGTTTTATGTGGTACCCATAGTCTATTAAAAACATTATCGTTATACAGTCTGGGCGAACTATATGAATTATTCAATTGGGGTCGTACAGGGTGTCCAGAAAAATGATATCTATCCCCTTAGCTCAGGAACTGTTATACATGAAGAAAAAATACTTTATTGAAAGCAAATAAAGTTTTATAATATTTAGTTTACTTATATTCAGTTGTTTTTACTTTAAATGTAATAACCTGTGTACTATTTGACATGTGTGCTAGAGCTCTCCAGCAGCCAATTCAGTGATAAATAGTTTGCAGGATCTAACTCTGAGAGTTTAGGAGGTAAAAGCATTTTTTTAATAAAAATAGAAAATACATTAAGATACAATATTAGCTCATGTAATAGTCAAACATTTTTGATAACTTGACGGTGTTGCTTTAAAACGAGAACCAAAAATGTGCTTTTCTTTGTTTAAATGTTCCCTAATATATACAGGGTATTTTTTGAGGCCTTACAAACTAAGACATATGAATAGTTATAAACTTAATTTTTTTAAATACACCCTGCAAATTTTGATTGTTTTTAAAAGGTCACTTAATTTTATACATACTTCAAAAAATATTACCTATAAATATCCCCTAGATGATAGCCGGTATAAAAAAATGGGTTTTTTGTTACTCTATAATTTCATTTTTTTTTTATAAAAAACATCGTTAATAGGTGGGTGATACAAGAAGCAAATTAAATACAAAATACGATTTGAAAACATTTTATTAAATTAACACATTTTACCCTTTATTTATTACATTCCTTAATCAATATTTTCAACTGCCAAATTTACTTAGAAAAAGCCTGTACCTATATAAAAGTGATTGAAAGAAGAAATTATTTCAGTAAATGTTCAATGGGTTCACCGCAAGCATTAGTTATAATTTATTAGTGACCTTTCGAACTGATCTACTTCGGTTTAAAGTTGCAAGTTCCATTCTACTTCTGTTTCTCAAAACTTCAATATTTTCCCTGCAGATATATTAAACTTCATTCATTAACGTTTTCCATAAAATCATAGTCCAATGGAGATAATTCTGGGCTACTATGAGGCCACTGGATATCCCCATCAGGCTCTATCTATTCTATGGATCCAATTGTTCGAAAGGTAATTCCACATATCTAGCGTATTTCGTTGACGTTTTCTTCTGGCATAGGGTCTAATCTAAGTAATTCTAAATATTTAGGTCTAGTTAAATGTGGATCAGTGAATACACAGCACATTGTTGCTTCGTCGTTCTTGATCCTGTTTTGCTTAGAAATGTCTATTTCCTCTGTTAAACACTCCATAGGTATTAAAGCTTGCTTCAGCCGTCCAACAGATTTTATTTAATACAAATTCCTGGAATTGGCGATCCATAACTAAGTTGCAATATTCTAATCAAACGATAGAGCTGTTCGCTCCAACTGTTGTAATTTTGAAAACTTCCGTGGCCTGTAGTTATCGAGTTTTAGCGAAAAATTAAGAGTAGATTTAGGGATGGTTAAATTATGTTCTGTACCAGGCGTGGCATCTCTCTTCAAAATACAGACATATATTTATTTATTTTATTCGGTAAAAACCGATATTTCTAAATAAGTGTTTAATAATTGTTTCCACCGTCCGCAACAATAGAAGTTGCAAACACTATTTCTAATTTATTATTGGCCCTCCGAACTGCTCCACTTTGGTTTAAAGTTGCAAATTCCATTTTAATTCGGTTGCTCACAACTTCAATATTTTCGCTGCGGTTATAATAATTATTATAATAATTATAATTATACATTACCATTTATGTTTCCCATAAAATAATGGTCCAATGGAGGTAAGTCTGGGCTCTTATCTATCTATCTATCCAATTGTGTGTTACTGACGTTTTCTTCTGTATCTAGTAGGGGTCTAATCATGTTTCTACGTAATTCTACATATCTAGGTCTAGTTAAATGCTTATCAATGAATACGAAATTTATAATTGCACCTCTGTATAAACTAAACTGCACATTGTTGCTTCGTCGTCCTTGATGCTGAGTTGTTATAAATTTTTTTCTTGTTGAATACTCTACAGTTATTAAAGGTTGCTTCATCCGTCGGACAGATTTTATTTAATATAAAATCCTGGAATTGATTGTCCATAATTTATTTGCAATATTCTAATTTAATGATAGAACCATTCGCTCCAACGAATGTAGTTTTGAATATTTCCATGGCCTGTAGTTAATGAATTTTAGCGAAAAATTAATAGTATATTTAGGGACGGCTAAATTATGCTCCACATCAAGCGTGGCATTATCAATCAGAATTCTCTTCAAAATATAGACAAATATTCTTTTGTTCTTGTTCGATTAAAACAGATCTAAATAAATTTTTAATAACTGTTTCTACTATTTTCAAATACACAAGTTGGAAACATTATTTCTAATTTATTATCGGCCTTTCGAGCTGCTCCACTTCGGTTTAAAGTTGCAATTTATATTCTAATTCTGTTGCTCAAAACTTTAAACTTTATTCATTAATGTTTCCCATAAAATAATAGTCCAATAGAGATAAGTTTCGGCTTTTATGATGCTACTGGATATGCCCACTAAGACATATCTATTCTCTCTATCCAATTGTTGAAAAGGTACTTCCTCATATCTAGCGTGTTGTGGTATGGAACGCCGCGCCGTCCATTTGGTACCTATATCATTTCGTTGGCATTTTCTTGTGTTTCTAAGTAATTCTAAGTATATTGGCCAAATTAAAAACTGATCAATGATTGCGGGAGCTGTAATTGTACCTTTGTGGATACCGCACTACACCTTGTTGCTTTGTCCTCCTTGATACTGCGCCGTTCTTATTTTTTTGGGTTCTGTTATGCTCAGAAATGATTATTTTTCCTGTTGAATACTGCGCAGGTATTAAAGGTTCCTTCATGCGTCCGACAGGTTTTATTTCATATAGATTCTTGGAATTGGTCCATGCATAAGTTGCAATATTCTAATCTAACGATAGAGCTATTCGCTCTAACCATTTTAATTTTGAAAACTTCAATGTCTGTAGTTATCGAGCTCTTTTAAAAAAAAATAGTAGATTTAGGGACGGCTAAATTATGCTCCGCATCAAGCGTGGCATTATGAGAATTCTCTTCAAAATACAGACAAATGTTCAATTGCTCTTCTTCGATTAAAACAGATCTTTCAAAATATGTTTTTAACACTCATTCCGATGTTTTCAACAACATAAGTTGCAAGAATTATTATAGGTCTTTGAACTTCTCCACTTCGGTTAAAAGTTGCAATTTCCATTCTAATTCTGTTGCTCAAAACTTCAATATTTTCACTGCGGTTATACTAAACTTTATTGTGTGTTGTTGTTTTGCTCAGAATTAACTGTTTTCCCTATTGAATACTCCACAGGTATTAAAGGTTGCTTCATCAGTCGAACAGGTTCTATTTAATATAGATTACTGGAATTGATAATCCATAACAAAGTTGCAATATTCTAATCTAAGGACAGATCCATTGGCCTTAACTATTGTAATTTTTGGTCTGTAGTTATCGAGTTTTAGCAAAAAATAAACATTTTAAGGGACTAGGTATATCAACTGCATCAAGCGTAACATTTTCAGAATTTTCGTCAAAATATAGACAAATATTCATTTGTTCTTCTTCGGTTAAAACAGATCTTTCAAAATAAATGTTTAATAATTGTTTCTTTTATCGTTCTTTAAAGCACCATGCTCTTCCAAATTTCTGGAAAATTTTTGGATTTAGGATTCTGGTTTCGGAATGTCTTTTCGGTATGCAGTAAGAGCAAGCCAGCTGCAGAGAGAGGCTGCAATTATTATTTTCCAAATAGCATCTTGTTGAAATGGGAAAATATCAGTAGTAAAAAATTGATGTTAACGACTCGTGTCACGTTTTCGTTAGCGTCCTTGGAAATTAATTTCCATGCCACTCGATGCGGATTCTAACAATGCAAAACGCGATTTAGGCGTTGCCAAATCTGCTGGCGCCTTAGAATGGAAATTACATCCATAAATCGAAGTGGAGCAGTGAAACATTTATTGAAATATTCTTTTCTTTAAATCACTTTATTAAACAAATATTACAAAAATATAGAAAATTATAAAGTGTCAGGAAGCTATATTTGCAATCTGTCAATTTCTAAAAATATATCTATAAATATAAAAATTGAACCATGTGACATTTTTTGGACGCGATCGACGTCTCATATTCGGCATAAAAAATTTGCTATGGGCTAACTTGTGATAGCGAGAGACCTCGTATGAATTCCTATTGGCTTTGAAGAACCTTATTTTTTGGTTGTTTGTTTGTATGTGTGCAATAATTCTGAGACAACTGACTTTCGAAATTCCAATTGGTCCAGGTTTCCGTTGTTGCAGAAGTTAAAAATGGGAAGTATAATATTTTTATCTTATTGCCACTTTGTACTCAACCAGATTTTAATGACCACCGTCTACAATACCCTTGTCTTCTTGATTGAATTTTATAAGTCGTGGCTGAATATTATGTCTTTTTCGGATTGAGTCCCTTCCCTTTATCTAACATAAATGTTCCCAAATCAATCCAGGCGATAATTACAACATTGTTACCGTTTCATTTCCAGAATACACTATCACTATCAGCAATTATATATTTAAAATATCCCCATGCTTTCTTTTTTACTGCTGCTGTTGTTTGAAAAAAGAGACTGTGGATTTCGCTTCTTTCTCGATGTTCTAGTTCTTTGAATATAGCACATCGCTTCACATACTATTTTATTAGTTTTATCATTTTTTTTCCGCCAGTATATTTTTCTCGCGGGAGAGGTATGTGACCACTGAGCAATAAAATGTCTATTAAGCAGAATAGCTGATAGTCAGTTTCCACTTGAAGAAGTTAGATTTTTTCTAGTGACTAGGCACCTTTGCGGTGACAAATCTTTTAATCAACTCTGGTCTTTCTTCCCCATATATTGATAAATGTTTTTATCGTCACTATCCCAGTTATTTTCTAATGGACCTCTACTTTAGCTGCTAGCTGGAATCCCAGCAATTTAAGCTTTCATCACCTGAATCTTCGCTATTATCATCAGTTTTCTTTCCATTATCTAGGGGAATCTATATTTTGCCTGAAATGTCACGTGATTGTATTTTTCAAATTCTTCTAGCAATTTAACTAAATAATTACCTTTTCTCCGGCCTATAGTTATCTGAACTATAGGTAAATATCGGTATGCGATATATAGAGACAAAATCCGATCTTTAATCTCTAAACCTATCATACCATTTCACTTTAGTAACTTAAATAAATACAAATTTAAAGGTTTCTCTTTTTTATATAGTCCAACTCATGAGTATTGTTTGCCTCCTTATATTTGCTTATAATATGATTGCATTATATAAAAGAATTTGTATTTTAAAATATCTTCATTGTTAGCTGAATAAACGTAGCGAAAATATCTGCTGCCTTATTAACTTTGAAATATGTCCATGTCCAATTATTGTATTCGTTGAGATAGAATGCCATTACAACGAGCAATGGTTTGGTCTAACAAAACGTGAGATGGACAAAATGCTAAACATTTTCAGAAAATTTATATAAAGATGAAGTAGCTTTAATTTTCTCTAATAACAAACTAAGGAACAGTGTGCTGTCAGCTCTAACTTATTCAAAAGTGTTAATCTAATTTCCATATTTTGATAAACATATTTTTTTAATTAAAAATAGTTACCAATTGGATCAGTGCTTCAACACCATGTCTTTTCACAGCCAAGTCCAATAAAAGGGCATACCTTCTAAATGTAAATTACAGATAAAATTAGTTTTAGACTATCCCCAGAAATCTCAAGTTTTCCTTGTTGTGAAATATTTAAAATTGTAAACCCTTTCCTTCTCCATTAAACTCTCTGAGAAACGTGAACAATATTATTTGTTCCCTCCGGACTTTTCGTAGAAAATGTTTCTGTAAAGCAATCAGAACGGATATTCTCATAAATAACATGTTCCTACCAACCCCATTTGATATTAATATCCCAAATCGTTCTAATATTATCGCAGGGACGATTAATGGTTTATGCCCTTTTCACACCGTGTCCGTTTGCTCCGCCAGGAAAATGTACTTGAATCCTTTCAGCTTGACACCGGATGCCATAATGTTTATCAGACTCAACTTACCTTTTCGTATAAACTGTAACATATAATGCTTGAATGTTCCCGTTCCCATTATTTCCTTGAACGAATCAAATTAGGAAATTGAAACATGGGATCGAGTAATGATTGCACAAATGCTACGTTTTAGTGTCAAATTGACGAATAAAAAATTCAATATAGCGTCTAGGCGTTATTTTGGGATAAAACTTTAAATGAGAAGTGGTGACGTGCCGTACATCATTTTGAAGCCCTAGAGAGTACTTTATAATCTTGACTTAAGCCTAAATGGCGGCATTTTAAATGCTAGTAAATAAAAGAAAAAAAAATAGGCACTCAGTTCAAAAGATGCTGAAAATGATGGTCATGTACCTCTTGACACACAAAAAGTATGTCTGAGATTTCTCAACGAACATTTTCAAATACAATGATGCCAATATTTTGTCAAACGTTTGTTATCCTTGGACGTAAATCCAGAATAGAAGCAGGTTCCATTTCAAACACATTTCGCTGAGAGTACCCGCATAAAAAGAAGTCCAACGAAGCCAAATCGCGTGACCGAGCCGGCCATTCCCTAGGACCCTGACGATTAATCCAACGACCATGGAAATTAGTATCAAACTAGTTACGGACATTTCTGAATTAATGCAGAGGAGCTCCATCATATTGAAATATAATTTCCGTATAAAATTGACTTGGATTCTCCTCATTAATTTCGGTAATGAAAGAGCCGATGATATCGTCTAGGCTATTAAACTATATTTCCCCTGTTAAATGCTGATCGATGAATAGAGGTCCTATTATGTTGTTTCCTAATATCCCAGTGCAATCATTAATTTTCTGTGGTGTGAGGTCCCTGGGTATGGGTTTCCCAAAAGTCCTGCGAGTTAGGGTGATTTCAATACCCACAATTATGCCTATGGACTTTACCATTAAAGAAAAAATCCATTCATCGTTGAAACAGATGTTGTGACATATGTAGGATCTTCCACAATTCCTTATGTAATTATTTCGCAAAACTCTATACCTCTGTCTAGGATATCTTTGGTAACTGATGTATCAATTTGATCCTGTAAGGGAGAAATGTAGTGGTTTTCAAAACTGACCACGCAGTAGAGACATTTCACAGAAATTCGCGACATGGGAAATCGATTCTTGGAGACTGACTACCGTTTCACTAATAATATCAGTTTGTTTTTCTTTCGGGATATGTGATGACCTGGCGGCTTTTGAATACGCTCCTAGCCTTATTGACTATAAAGTCTTCTAGTAATTGCCAGGGCAAGAGTGCTTGCAGGTTGGCATTCCTGAAAAACCAAGGTGACCATCCCTAAGTAGCTTGTTTTCAGTTCCTGAAAGCAATTTTATGCTGGATTTCGCTACGTATCCCTAAGCCGTGAAACCATGCGTCAGTTGGGGCCTCGCTATCGTCTTTATTATGGTGAGCTTGCTTTTCAATATCATGGGTCTATTTCTTCCTATCATGAGATATAACATAGCCATTGCTCTCTTGGTCTTGCGGCAAGAGACGCTTGGATGTGCGTTTTCCATGTCAGACCACACCAGGTGCCCTCTAAGGTACTTGACCTATAGGTATTGCAGCAGCCATCATTGACCTTGATTTTGCAGTTAGTTAGTTTATAAGCTCATCTTTTTCCCCCTGGAGCAGAGTGCTTATCCTTCTCGTATCGTTATGGGCAAAATGATGGTATCTACATCGTGAGTAAATATTGAGTACAATGGTTAATAGGAACGGATCGTGGCATTCGTGTTGCGACGTTAGAGGTGAGATTCTTGGATCTTCGCAAGACTGACAGAAGCGAAAGCATTTGCGAAAAACAGCTGTGGTGCTCCTGCTTCAAGTGTCCTAGGTCTAGATGACTTGTCTTTAATTTTAACGTGAATTCTTCTGTCCGTTAGGTAGTTCATTATCATCTTAATGATCCGGTCAGAGTATCCCCCTATTATCATTTTATAGTATAGCCGCTAATGTCATACTCTATCGAATGCTTTTTCTATGTCTAGAGAGATTGCCCCTGTCGTTTGGCCGTTATTGAGGCCGCTTGTTATATTGTTAATTTTCTTTACTTAGCTTCATCTGGTAATAATTTCGGAAGACGCATCATTTAATTTTTCTATTCCATTTTATTTATCTCGAAAATTGTACAAATTATATGATCTTCCTAATCCATTGACGATAATCTTAATTCTGGTTCCAAGGATCTTTATGACTGTGTATGAAACGGGGTGAATCGTTTGTATCATTTCCTAACAATCGTGGATTTGGTACGAAATGGAACACATTAAAGTAGGTACGATATAACTCGGTACGAAACAGGAAGGAATTCACCGCATTAACTTACAGGCAAGCAACTTATGAAGAATAGTATATTATTTTATATGGAGGAAAAGTGATACTTTTCATGGCGCGCTCGTGTTTAACAGCCGAACGGAGTGAGGCTGGTAATAGAGAGCAAGCCATGAAAAGTAACTTCTCCTCCAAATAAAATATGCTGTTTTTTCTTCAAATGTCGACAAATTAATGCAAAAACATCTCTTTTTAATAGTAATAATATTTAATTATTATTAAAGATAAATGGGTTCGCAAGGCGGCTTAGACCACGGTCGTAGGTGGCCTTGCTTAGACCGGTATCGGTGAATATATTAACATAAAGCTGTCAGTGGACACTGTCAACAATAATTATTTTTTTAAGATTGCGTCTCCGATTGCGTTTTAATTCCGTATTGATAAGCAGTTATTGAGTAAGCTCGATTAAATAATAACCAATTTGTTCCTAAATTAGTGATTTTTAGAAATGCAGTCACAAATTGAGTGATAAATACAAATTGTAGTTTAATAAATCTTGAGTTGTTGACGCTTATTTTGTTGTCTGTTTGTATTGTATCTATGTTGCTATGACAATACTTTTATCTCCGCCGAAACTTCACGGCCGCCTACACAGTCGAGTAATGACGGATTTACTGACGTTTGAAGAAAAAATACTTTATTGAGCATTTGATTTTGTCGTTTTGGTATAATCGCGTTTTTGAAAATTTTGTAAATTGACACAATGCTACTGCCTATAAAATATCATGCAAATAAAGGTATAACGCTGTTGTATGCTATTATTTGTTATATATCACCGGCTGAAGAGCTTTTGTCGATATTGTTGTCATCATTGAGCATGTTGAAGCCACGGCTGAACATAGAGCCTTCCTAAACGTGCACTTACTGATCACCCTTGTACCGCTCTGGCCCAAGAATCTTCTAATTTCATGACTTCAGTCTGTTGGTTGCTTTCCTATGCTTCGCGTATCCCTATGGAAGTCTCCAGTTTAACATTCGAGTCTTTGAGCAGATTTTTGTGATCTTTATAGGATCTCGCATCTTTACACCTAAGATGGCCTATAATTCAATTATTTGATGTCAATGCACATAGCTTAACATACATTTATATGCACTTTTATTGTAGATTAACTCGAAAAGATGATTTTGTGGTTGCGCAGCAATTTATATATTTTAGCTGAAAAACCATTTAATTATCTGTTGTACTTGTATATCTAAAAAGCCAATTTGTTTGCAGGAAGGAATCTTCTAGATTGGATTGGATTGGGCACGGGCCCGGACCAAGATCCCTATTTAGCTAAAACAAACGCACAATGTCTAAATGGCGACCTGGCATCCTGTTTTCAGAGCAGAGCGTTGGCATCACTTGATGACTTCTTCAACCAGGTAACTACTCGTATATAAAAATCGATTTTAACTCAATAGATTAAATCAGAAACATTTATTTGCTTAAAGATCATCTGTTATCTAAAAAAAAATGACGATCATAATATTTTAAAATTAAGGATATTATGTACATAGTCCTTGCAAAAACAGTAATAAATGTATCATTATTAACGCTAACGGCTTTAGTAATAGTAATTTCACTCAAGCAATGTCATCGTCTATAATATTACATGCTTATAATAATTAAAATGGGTGCCCCAGAACTGATGGGCCATGGAGATACTAGGTTTTAAAATATACATAACATTTGTGTCAATAATACCTTAGTAAGTTGAGGCTCGTTTAAGAGATACTGGGTGTTAAAAGCTAAAATTTATTTTTTAAATAAGCAATAATTTGATAAGGGCTCAACGTACCGAATTAACATTGGCACACTTATAATTCGAAGTCAAGAAATATGTGGTGTTAAGATTTCCTTCAGAGGGCACTAGTAACAGTCTCGTAGATGAATAATCACCCTGGAATTTTTAATCATTGACATAAATTATGAAACAGGGTCTATCTCTTAGTAAAAAATTATAACATGCATCTCGTTGTCCCGAGTCGTATTGAAAAGGTTCAAAAGTTGGCTGTGTTTGTTGTCAAGACATTTGATCGGATATTCTATATACATTAGTAGCGTTTTCAACATTTTCATTAGTGCGATTTTTACATTGCGTTTACCTAATAATTATTTCATTATTTCAAAATATTTTGGTCATATTCAATTCTCAACCTCGAATTAAGAGACACGCTTTTTGTCTTTATCAAACAAATTTTAAGTGTTGCTCCAGTAGGAAGTTGCATACAGTCATGCGTTAAAAGAATCGAAAAATATTTCAAAGATTTTACAGAGATTATTTATTTTAACAAAAGAAACTCATTTAATTTTCTTTCATTCACATAATTATGACAGACCACCAAAAACCAGGTAAAAAGAATTGGAGACTTTTTACGTATCGAAGAAAGCCACCCGGCTAGGTAAGTCGACAATATCATAAATTTTCCTTATTGGTCCACCTTTCAAATAGCAGTATGGCCCAAATTTGCTGCAGAAAACAATGACCAACCTCATGTTCCTAGAAAGAATAGAATTTAGCAACTACCAGACGTGGTGTTTACAGTTGGGGAAACATCCTGTATTACTATAGGAAGCGCCGCCCTGAGATTTTGGATAGGGAGAGACATTGAACACATCCAAATTGCCGCCTATTTAGACAATGGGTAGTGAGAGAAACGTAACTATAAAATCATCTAGATTTTTCAGAGTTTGACTACACGCGGGCATGGATACTTATCGAAATACTCCAGCAAGGGCGCAATACATTCAACAACTCTGTTCCTCATCCATATTAATGACCTGCTGACCGAAACAAATATTCCTGTTTACAGTTTTGCAGATGACAGTGCCCTTTTCTCCCAATTTAGATAAGAAAAACCTTTACCAGCGACTGAGACTTATCACCGAAGACAGGAGGAGATTACAGCAATTAATGAAGACCTGGAGAAAGGTCAAACTGTGTGTGCAACTGATATAAAAAAAAGTGCCACAACCTTCCCTAAAATATGGAGTTGCTGCACGCAACATGCCTTACACTTATAAAAGAGTAACAGAAATACCCCTTTTCGGAGAAGTCATGCAAAGTGCGACAGTAGTCTTTCATCTGGAAAATATTCCAAGCTATGACTAAATAGTTTCGGGATAAATATTTCGCTAAATAAAAGAGTAAGAAGAAACGTTTTCGTTGTACCAGACAAAAAATGGGTGAGCTCGAAAATGTAATCAAGTTGCATTCATTGGTCATAATCAATGCGGTGACCATTCTACCATATCCAAACTGATGGAAATTTTAAAGAATTCAATGATTGATTGGAACAGAAGGATAGGGAAGGAAATAGTTTCCTATCTTATGAATTTCATAATGAACAAGATTAAACGTAGAAGCACTTATGCATGATGCAAGATCGAGATCACTGTAGTAATTGATGTTATCATATTCTGATATGATACTAGAATATGACCATATAAATTCTCGACTCTCTCATCAATTCTAAAGTGATAATTTGATGCTCCACGTTTCTTGAAATTGATCAGTGTGCAAGAGCATATAGTTAAAATAACAACCCTAGCGTTCCATGTCAAAAAAGCAAAATAATTTAGGATTCGTCATTCTCTCCATATTTCGTCACATGTCGAGCTCTTTCTAATGAATTGGAATCCGCGCTTGCATGTTGCCTTAAAACATGCTTAAATATGTACCACGGCCACAATAGTCCCATTCACAAAGAAAAGAGCATTAAAGGATCTGAAAAATCCAATGCTCAGCGGGATAATAATTCCCTTTTCCAAGCAAGTCAAATACCTAGGTGTCACTTCTGACCAAAGTATGACTTGGGGACCGTGTCTGAGCAAGGTCACTCAGAAAGCAAGAATTGCACTAAGCAGATGCAGGTGTGTTTACGGAAGAAACTGGGGGTACAAGATGGTGGTAAGGCCCATGCTAACCTATGGCTCTATAGCCTGGGGCATAAAGGCCACGCAAACAGGTGCAATCAGGCAACTAGAAGGCGTACAAAGGCTGGCATGTCTTTGCGTCTCGGGGTGGATGAGAACAACACCAACTGCAGCACTGGAAGTCCTGCTAAGTCTACCTCCACTACATATCCTCATAGAGCGGAACGTAAGAATGGTACAATACTGGCTCAAGCAAGGCAACAAGCCCTTCATTGAATGGGGAAGGCCCACAAGCCGGAAACTGGAGAACAGCGAGGAGATAAAGCATCTCTTTGAAATTCCATCAGACAAAACAATCCCCTCCAATGGGTTTGATATACCCTTCTCAGTAGCAATTGTAGGCAGAGGAGAATGGATGGGGGTGCCTCCTATAAGAGCGGACCAAGCATGGTATACAGACGGCTCTAAGATCAAGGGTGACAGCCGGGGTCCAGGGACCAAGGTCAAATATCTCCATAAACATGGGTAGTCAAGCCATAGTGTTCCCAGCAGAGGTCGCGGCAATTCAACACTGCGCCATTGAGATAGAGAAATTGAACAAGGAGGGTAGTCATATACTCCGAGAGTCAGGCCGCCTTAAAAGCAGGTAGTGCACACAAGTTCAGATCTAGACTAGTTAAAGACTGCTTAAGTGCCCTTGAAGAGGTCGGTCGTAACAATAAGCTCACCATTGCGTGGGTTCCGGGACATGAAGACCATCAAGGTAACGAAGAAGCCGACAAACGTGCAAAACGAGGCGCAAGTAAGGATACGTTGAGACCTGAGCCCTACTGTGGGATAGCAGGAAGAGTCTTTAAAACAGCAGTTAAAAGCTGGATACATAAACAATCTCTAAACTGGTGGTTACAAACACCGTGGCAACTACAGGCCAACCAGTTCATAAAACACGGCTCCCCAAAATTCACGGCAGATCTTCTTAAGAGGAGTCGCAAGACGATAAGAATATTAGTGGGTCAGCTGACGGGACACTGTAGAATAAACAAGCACATGGCAAAGATCGGCCTGGCAGATAACAGCCGTTGTAGCTTTTATTAGGAGCAGTAGGAAGCTCCAAAACACCTGTGGGGCGAGTGTGACGCTCTCTGCAGGCTCAGGTATGCAAGCCTAGGAGAGACCAAACCAGTACCTGCAAGGTACATGTAGGAGCCGGTACTCCATTTGTGGGGTCTGATTAGGAAGACCAGACTGGATGAGGTCCTCTAAGCATGGTTCGGAGTGCTACAATAAACCTGCATAGGTTGCAGGACAGAGGCCGGTACTAGCGCCAACTCCCTTCAGTTCTATCTGTGTACAACGGCCTAAATCCAAATGCTACATGCAGATTGGCATATTATGAGTTATTTTGGGTGCGAAACAAAGCACCTCAAAGTTGCAGACCCTTGAAAAGCAAATAAATTATTTGGAAAGGACTGGTTTACTGGATTCTTAAGTCGACAACCTAAACTGTAAATAGTGACCCAGAAGAATATTAGCTTGGCAACAATTTCAAACTAAGTTGGAGGAAGTCATGAGAAGACATCAGGTTACTGGATTAGATATATTTAAATTAGACGAAACGAGTGTTAACATGGTTCAAATAGCCCAAAAGATGGTTGCGACCAAAATCCAACACCAAGTGGGTATAGTCGTTTCGCGCGAGGGAGGAGTGCTGGCCACTCAAGCAAACGGAACAGCACTTCCTCGAGTATGGGTGTCTCCAAAGAAAAGCTTACCAAATATCAAATGCTAAGCGGTATTCCAGAAGAGTACGACGCAAGTGACTTGGGCCATATTTGTCCTGGCAGATGACCAGTGTTCATTTTTTAAAAGCTTTAGATCACTTTGTAGCTCATCTTCGATATTTTAAAGAACGGCAAGTCATTATCATATTGAATAATCAAATCACTAATTCCATTTATCTGTTCCTGCGATTTATTACTGCAAAGAAAATCGAGTTAGAATTTTAACACTGCTGCCTCACACTTGTAATGAATTACAATCGTTAAATAAAACCATTTTTGGCCCGTTCAGAAGGTGTCTCAGTCAAGGCGTAGATGACTGGTTGCTTTCTCATCTGTGGTAGACATTATTAATTTTTGGCCTGGCACCGATATGAATGCAACCATGGGACCTTTAACGCCCTTTAGTATAAAAACTGGACAAAAACATTTTTGGTGAAGGAGATTTTCCTTTATTGTGAACAGGATAGTGCCTTTAACAGAAAAAACACCGAAATGTTTTAGCGTCAAACGAATTTTCAAATGCTACCCGGCCTTTATACACAATCATTCCCGGAGTTTCAAATTTCAGACTAAAACGAGCCCCTGTAAAATTATGGATCTCCATCCAACACAAGACATTATCCAAATTATTAGAAAGAAAACCCAAATAATTAGCAACGGAGACTCTGGAACGGGATGAAATTTCGGGAAGGAAATTGAAAAAAATGACACCACAAATTGAACAAAAGAAAAGAGAGAAGACAAAGAGAAAATTAAGTGCGAATTTTCGGTGAGGAATAAGTGGTTTGCAGCGACATACCTTCAGATTTTGATTTGGAACAGGATAAAGCCCACAGTTCTGTGATTTGTAATGTGTTTGAGAAAAAGCGGTTAGAAATTACGTCGCTAGAATGGAAGGAGTGGTTGTAGATGGGTACAGTAACACATTTTTGATAAAGCAAGTTGCTTTCAACCGGGTTAGGTTTAGAAACGAGTCTCCAGCGTTTGTGTCGTCCAAAAAAGTGATTGTGAAAGTACCAATTCCTTAGACAGACAGTGTCAAATTATTTAATGCTGATCTTACCGAGTGCAGATTTTTTATTCTCTGAGGTATTGTTGCATAAAAAATTTTTTGTCAAACAGATATTTTGAATAATATTTTTACTTATTGACAGGACAGCGAGGGTCTGGAGATAAACATGAATATATTTTGCATCTAACTCAAAAATGTAATTTTTTTCAGAAAAAGCAGGCAAATATAGGTAAGAGGCATCTATCAATTAGTCTGATTTCAATATTATAACTGTTTCTTACCCACGTCCACGAAGTAATTATTTATTCAAGTATTGTCCATATTCTTCCGGCACGCGCCTACAGGGAATCCACTTTTGTCACCAGCTACTAATTAATATTTGATGGCATATCGTTGGTGATTGCTCAGGCGGTCTGTTTGAACGGCCACAAAGACTTATGATTGAAGAATATTTAGCGTTTTAAATTCTAATTAGATGAAATTGCAATAAATATAAAGAAAAAATTGCATTTTATACAGGATGCTACTCCTGTTTATTTTTTTCTTGTGATTAGGGACAACCTCAATGAGCAGCCTATTTCGTTGGCCACCTCGCCTCGTGGCGATGATTTAATACAAACCCTGATTTAAAAAATGATTATAATGAAATATATTCAAATAAAATATGGACATTTTCAGAACTTACTTAATGTATTCATTAAAATATATGAGTTTGGATGGAGTATGGAGTAAACATTTTGTTAATAACATAATTTATTTTTTATTACAATATTGTATTCAATTGCAAATATCTCGACGAGTTGAGATAGCACAATTAATGAACAATACCATTTTTTACTTAAAAATATATTTTATTCATAACCTATTGCTAAAAGCGCTTAAATATTAAAGGTAAAAAATTTCAAGGCAAATGTATTCATCTACGCTCCTGTAACCTGCGTTTTCTGAGAGAAACCTGCAAATTGTTGGGAATATCATATTTCTTGAAAATAAATGCATCAGTATATCAGTAATCACAAACTATTTTTTCTTTTTTAATAGTAGGTATGTATTTTTTAAACCAGCCAGATTTTACTAAGCCATTATTGATTTATCGGCCTATTTTAAGGTCGACTGTTTTCTGTTACTTTATGACACATGGTTTTGGGTATCCTCTATATACAGATAACCTGATACGGGTGCTTAAACATAAACATTTATTATAACAAAAAAAAAACAAAATTTTAAACTAAAATGAACGCAGCTTTCAACTCTCCCACTTGCACATAAATCTGGATTCTATTACATTGTCAATATTATTCCTATATTATTTTTTGACCTTCAGTTGTATTTTTCAGTAATTTGTTATCGAGAGACCGTTAAGTGTTTTCATTCGTTAAGAGCTTCAGCGACATCAAAAGGCAATTAAATATAGGTAATCTGTGAAGCATGTGGAAAGAAAAGATTGGATATGAGAGATTACCGATTATAAGAAAGCCCTTCGCAGCCTCGACCTAAAAGATTTTTTGTGTGTTTTTCATATTTTCTCGTATGTTGTTGCAATTACGAGATTCTAGCGCAAGTAATCAGATAAGCGGAAAGAAATATTGCAGAACCTACAGTTTTCATTATTATCATTTAAAGGTCAGGTAGCTTCTTAATGCATTTAAGGGACTGTCTTTTCTTGGCATTATTTTAGTTTCTGCACATTCTCTTACATTAACTAGCTCTTCATTATTTCATATAAAACTTAATCCATAGAAGGAAGTCTTTGTGCCTTCATTAACCATGCCGGAAATCTCCTCGACATTATTTTCCTCTCAGTCACTGGATTGAGGAACTGACACTCATAAACAACTTTGGATATAAAGCTGAAAACATTTTCAACGCTACTTAGCCATATAAAAGAGCACAAGTTTCTCCTGATTTTATTTTTGGGTTATATTTTGGCGGATATGCTTAATGCCATCTTATAAGTCTAGAATGTATTATATATTATCTTGATTAAATAATATTGGGCATGTGTGCTTACAGCCCGCTTATGTTCTAACGGAAAAAGCAAGGGTGCTGAGACTACCGGAACAGCATCTGCGATCACTTGGCCAAGAGACCTACGAATATTCTACAACACCACGGTCCGAAGATTCCGAATGGGATTCATTGGTTAAATTTGGCATGAGGAAGGTAGGTTCAAAGTATTTTATAGAACGTTAATTTGTATCAAAAAACTTATTTACATATTTCTCTCAAGTTGTAAGTGATTGATTCAAGATCTTTTGAAATATAATATGTGCTACGTTTCAGTGGCAGAATGTAGACATTTAGCGTAACTTCAAGTATCATAAATTATAAAATGTTTGTCAACAAAAGAATTTATACCATAATAATTGCAATGTTAATTTTTAATGATGTTCAATACGGTTTATTAATCAACATTTAATACAACATAGACTGTGACTCGTAATAATTTATGGTCTATCGGAATTGTCCTTAGGGTAGCATTTTTGCCCAAGCTGTGACGCTCTGGAATGTATAACACATCCTTAAAATACATGACTCGCCAACAATTTTTCCTATACCTTGGGCTTTCATTTTGTCATTTTTCTTTGCAACCAAAAAATCAATCACTCTTTTGTGTCATCTATGGAGGAAAATAAATCTATGTTGCTGGACATATGTGACGTTGAACCAGAGTCCACAATAAAACGATCAAACTTTTCTTTATCATTGTGAGTCAAAAATGCTATTTTACTTTGCTCTGTCCTTTGTTTTTGGCCATTCTTATTTCGGAGAAAACACTTATCTTCCTTATTTTTTTTCTTTGCTTGCATATTCCGCAACCTACTTTATTTCTTCATTTCTTTGCAAAATGTCCTGTCTTTCTACAACTGTAACATTTCTTTCTTGATTTTTCTTTTCTCGTGGATCAGTATTTTCACCCCTTTTATTAAATCTCTGCTCGGCTCTAAACGCCAAACTTTCTGAACTCTCACTTTCCTTCATTCTCTGCTTTTCAGCAATGAGCCCAGGTAGTAATAAAATGATTGTACCTTTTAGACAACGTTGGCAGTGTTTTAAAAATTATCATATTGTCAATAACCGTATGCTGTAGGAATTTTAAACAAAAAGCTAAGTTTTCTATCTTACTCATATGTGAGTTAAAGAACTACTGCAGAAGATTGTTCACTGTCTTTTTGGAATATACCACACAGTTGGCTAAACATTGAATAAGAGTTTTCATAATTTAGCACAAGCATTAACTGTTCTTTCTCCACTGATGTTATAAGTTTCTGCGCCCTTGCAAAATATAAAGAAATTATTAGACATGTCAACAGGTATGAACATAAATAAAAATCATTGTCACAGACTAGAAAAAGTATGTGATATTTACATGAAAGCCAGACAAATTCGTAACTCTTTTTCATCAACCATACCGATATATGTAGAACTAATGACTTGGGATAAAAAATTTATAAACTTACCATATTAGGTAATTTTACTCATTTCTGTGAGATTTATCTTCTGGAAAATAAAAATAAAGCCCAACAATGTTTAAAAGAGTACATAGAAGAAGCAGTAGCAAATAAGAGTGCGATATCATTTCAGATTGCACGATTAAATAAAACCTAAAGAGTGGAACGGAAGCGTCATTATACGTATACATAAGAAAGGAAACAAGGAACAATTTCGAAATTATAGAGGTATATCCCTTATCAACATAACATACAAAGTCCTAGCAATTATAATACTGAGGACGCTGACCCCTTATGCGGAAGATATTATCGACGACTATCAATGCGGATTTCGTGCTGGAAAGTCAACGATAGATTAAATATTTTCGATCAGACAAATATTAGAAAAGAACTGGCAGTTCAACCGGGATGTTCACCCAATCTTCGTGGATTTCCAGCAAGCATATGACTCCATAAAAAGAAGCAGGTTATGGCTGGCAATGTTGGAGATGGGCATACCAAGGAAGTTAGTGGAGCTAACACAAATGTGCCTAACAAACTCATATGCCCAGGTAAGGGTAGGAAATAGAACATCAACGCCATTCAGTGTAACATCAGGACTAAGTCAAGGAGACCCCCTATCACCGTTGTTATTTAATTGTGCCTTGGAATATGCAGTTAGCAAAATAGCGTCGGAGCTAACAAAATGTTTTGCTCATCAAGGCTCAAAACTGCTGTTGGCCTTTGCTGGTGACATAGATACAGTGGCTCATTCAGCAAGAGACATACGAGAGGTTTTTCACAGCTGGAGGAAGAAGCAGGTAATCTGAGCCTATGAGTAAACGAAGAAAAAACAAAATACATGGTAGTTACAAAGAATTAAAGGCCTAGAATTGGGCAGAATATAACCCTCAATGAGTTCAACTTCGAGGTGGTCAAGGAATTTAAGTACCTGGGAGCGGTAATCACCGATGACAATCGAGTAGAAAGAGGTGTCTCAGCACGAATAATAGCGGGAAATAGGGCGTTATACTCTTACAACGATATTGAAATCTAAGCTGTTAAAGAGACAATCCAAACTAACTTTGTACAGGTCAATAATTTGCCTGGTAGTTACTTATGGCAGCGAAACCTGGACCCGCAATCAACGTGAAATAAATAAGCTTCTAGAGTTTGAAGGAAAAGTAATCAGAATGATATTTGGACCCAATAGGGATAAAGCAACAGGAGTGTGAAAAAGACGCAACAATGCTGAATTGGCGATAATGTATGGCAGCGATAACATAGCCAAGCACATGAAAGCTAACCGAATAAGATGGGCAGATCATGCGGTAAGATCAGAAGGCAACAGGTTGATGAAAACAGTATTCCTTGAGAGACCAGATGGCAGAAGATCAATAGGTAGACCCAGAAAAAGATGGAAGGATGCTGTCGCAGCAGATCTATCTAGGATGGGAGTCCAGCGGTGGCAAGTGGAAGCACAGGATCGTAAGAGATGGAGAGCAATAGTGGATGCTGCTAAGATTCACCCACAGTTGTAAAGCCAGGAAACTAGAAGAAGAAGAAGATTAGAGAAGGCAAGAGCCTTAATATTTGATTCTGGGGTAAGGCTGTTTATGTAGCAACATGCTTATTAAACAGAAGCGCCACAGAGTAAAGCATTTCAGGTAAAACACCTATTGAAAACTCGAAGGGAAAACAGCCTGACATATCCACACTATAGCTGTTTGGTTGTAAGGCCTATGGTAAAATTCTAGGCTATGTTAAGAAATTAGATGCTAGAAGCCTAGGTTATGCAATCAATGGATACAATTTATCTGATGAAGAAAAACAGTGCTACTACACGCTGTTTTTCTTCATCAGATAACCTTTGTCCATTTATTGTATAACCTATGTTCCTAGCATCTAATTTCTTCGACAGCTGTGGTATTTACAAAAAAAAAAACATCAAAAAGAAACCCAAGAAGAACCTAATGACGACATAGCAGATTTGCAAGAGGTTCCGACCAATGTTTTCCCATAGAAGAAGGACGAGAAGAAGGAAAGGGAAGAATTGATGTTCCTAGAAATTACCAAGCCAACGTGATGTTAACCTACGAAGAAGCACTAAATAGTTCAGGCGAAGAAAAGTGCATTCCGAAGCATACAATACAACAAATTGGTTTCTTCATTTTTTTTTTGAAAATGTTCAGTATTGTTAAACCAAATAGTGTCAGGGAATTAGAATTGCCTACTCTGTAAGTTCGTAGTAGCTCAAGATATATAATACCAAAAAATGTCTCTTGTGAACTCCAATTCGATTATTTTCTTACCAGATATCAATAGGTAAAGTTCCGAGAGTTTGTTATATAAGCAAAGATTATCCACCACCATTTCTTGCCACAAAAAGCAGTACGATGTACATTTACAAATCGATCATTTCTTCATTCTCTTGTCCTGCCTAACCTTTGATTGATTCTGAGAAATTTTAATATTTTCTTTTTACGTTTTGGTCATGATTTGACTGAATAGAATCATTGCTCACGCTAGGCACAACAAACAGATCATTGATTTTATCAAATAGATGATCAAATGTGCCTCTCAGTTGTTTTAATAATACCATAGTGGTTGTTTTAAAACCGTGTCTAAGAGAGTTGGCAGTAAGAGTATCAGGCAGAAAAACAGTTATCAAAGAAAAATATATTGTGCCTGGAGGGACCTTCTATACTTCTTAGCAGGAGATTAAAGAGTCATAGTGTAGCAGAGGCATTTTGCAATGGTTAAATCCCAATCTTCATAGCAAAATCTCATTGGTTGATCAGTTTTGCTGGGCAACGGCGAAAATGACTTAACAGATGTTAAGTATCAAGGTATGAAGGTTTTTATGAAAGATATACAATAGCACGCAAAGCTTGAATATATTATCGGTTATCTCGATTAGTGAATAGTTCACAAAATTAATGCTTTGTTTTATTTGAATACATCTGTCGAAGTGAGAGGTAAGTACATAAGCACAGACAAATCGAGTCGATTGTTTTGAGCTGGCATGTAAGTGGGTTCGTCAATGATACATTATATGATGGATTCATAATTTCAAACATTTCAATTTGGTTTAAAGCCCATAGCAGCTTCAATATTTGCCTTTTCTAAAGTAAATTGTTCTAATCTCTCTCCATTATTCTAGTGTTTAAAAACGAAATGCACTTTTGTCCGATTGCAGCAAGGTTAAATTTTCTCTCCTAATTTTAATCGTTTTTAAATGTTAATCGTCACTGCTGTTCTAATGACTATCTGGTAAAAGATTCTAGCATTGTAAATTCTACCAAACCCAGAAATATCATTTCCCTTTACCCTATAATAGAACTTATTCTGAATTTAGAATTTATATCTTCAAATTTAAAACATTAACTACTTCATACTTTGGAATATTGGAATTCATCCAACCGGTATCGACGAATATAGTTCCGATCTGTTCGTAGCCGTACCTCATTTTCGAACGTTCTCTTGATGGATGTCGAACATATTTTTTGAAATCGACTTCTGAGCATTAAACGCGCAGGTAGAGAAAAAGACAAGTTTCGAAGTCGAGATTATCGTTGTAATTTTTGACCATCAGGTTCACTATGCGTATTAATTTATCATGAGGTGAATTGGCAAGCATTCTGCCATTAATATTTTCTCGTATTTTCAGCAATATCGTCCTGTAAATGTACTTTGCGTAAACTGCGGTTACCCCTTTAAGATATATGATATCTTTGTGTTTCTATATTAGATAGTTAAATTTATCTATAATTTAACTAAGGTTAGTTAGTTAGTTAGTTTCATAGAAGATAGCACATGCTAAATTTGAACACATACTTAACTAGAATCTCATAACCAATAAAATTATGTCAGAGGATGCTTGATATCAAAAAGCTTACATAACAGAAAATTCAATAAAAATGGTCCTTTTAAATACTTCTTCTAACTAGTTCAGATACATGGAAATGATATATTTTAAAATTTTAGGAATTATGCGGAGTTTAGAACATGCCAAATACACTTTTCGGATTCTGCTTAAAACGCATAGTTCTGTAACTCATTTAGCATGAAAATATGCTCTGGTTAGATGTGTGTTACTGATTTTCAGGACGAATTGTGCAGATAAATTAAATTAACGCAAATTAAGCTGTACTAAATTATAGGGTGTGGCTTAAATTATGCATCTGAAGTGAAAGAATTAAGATAATCAAGATCTAAACAAAAATAGATGATTGACAGTTGACTAACCAATAGCCTATTTCATAATTCAAAAATATTCGTGTAGCTGTTTGCATATAGTCGTCAAAAATGGGATTCAACATATCCTAAAGCTTATCTGGGTGCCAGTCACAGCTAATGCTATCTAGTTTATTTGAAGCATATTAGCTCATCTTAACAATGTGTTTACAAAAAATAAAAAAACTAATTTTATGCAGCTCTGTTAATATATTCCCTTCTAGGATCAAATATTCCGTCTAATATTAAAAGAATATTGAAATATAAAATAGATGTTTAATAATAGAACGCCGGGCTTTCATGTCAGGAAAAGTTAAAAAACACGAGCGAGAGTTGGTAATTAATTTGCAGCCTTTAATATGACTAAAAAATTGCAAATAATAGCCCCTATAACCACTAATAACATACACTTCCATGAAGACTTTGTTGTTTGCTGTGTCGTTTCCTTTAATCATAAAATAGCTTATAAGTTTTACGATTAAATGTTCAAACGAGCTTGTAATATTCTGTTGTATATTATAGGCAATTATTTAGAAGGTAAGGTTAAAGATATAGGTATTTTTTTTGATTTTGCTAGAGAACAAAACAAAAGTGTCGGAATCATATTTGGCTTACGTGGATACTCATGTTTGTGTGTTCGCAATATCATATTCGGGCAACATTAATTTGCTCATATCAGGGGAATTAAATTGGAAATTTTATCTTTGCTTTTCGGAGATAAAACATATTTTTCAGATCTTAGTAAATTTGTTTATTACATTAAGATTTTGCAGCCCCAAAAGCCTACTAATCATAATTATTTTTCAAATATCTCCATAATTCATTCCAGTAGAAAAAGAACCATTTTTTTGATAAAAAAATTCTTAGAAATTTAAAACCATCAAATTAAGGGATATATTTTGTATAAAATCTTCTTTATTGAAATATCGTGTTTAGCAAAATAATTAAGAACATATTTGAAAGGTAATAGTGAACATTTAATTTTTTTGTTAAATGAACCTAATTCTTTCATATTTTACATATAACGTCTGCTCAAGGCACTGGTTGATATTAAAGATCATTCTCATACACGAGTACCCGTTTAAACATCAAATATTGGGACAATGTTATATCATAATTTTGCCCTTAAAATAACTTTTCTGGAGAATAATTAAGGGCAAAGGTGATTTTATTAGTTTTGTTAACTTTTTTTCAGTGGCACATATGCTACATGTGTTCATCATTTACTGATATTTGAAAAGTAATAGATATACTTCTTTTTTTTCTTAAATGAAGTTACTTTTAAAATTATGAGTTTTTTGTATTTCAAATTTTTTTATGTATAATATTGAAAACTACTAGAAACATTTAAACTACTAATTATTTAATTATCACCTCTCCTAAGTTTGAACTTGAACTTGAAAAATATTATGTAAACATTCAAGTTAATTTATAAACATCGCGAGCGAACAGCGCAGGCAATTATGAACCTTAAACTTGCAATGGTTAGCAGATTTTATTATATAAATAGCCACGCGGACGATCAGTCCGGCAGGCTTTTGCATCTCACCTACTGCAGTCCACAGGGACATAGTAGGGCTTCAACCATATCCTAACTTTCAGACCCAAGTCGAGAAGTGCAGATTATAGGAACGTATTTCTTGAGGGATACCTGGAAAGCACTAAAGTCTAATCTACGATAGATCTGTGAAAATTCTACATTTAAAGTTTAGCAGTTATAGTGCCTTAAAGTGCCAAGTGAAATTAAGATAAACTAAGAAACTGAAATATCTATCTAATGAAATAAACAAACCTAAACATAAATTAAAGCACAACAACACTTAAAGAATTTTATTATAAAACAGGCATTCCAAACCATACCTCAACCGAAAGAACACGCGTGTTTTAGTAATCGAGTGTAGTGTAAATTCAAGTCTCTGACTAATAGGCGTTGTTATTGTTTTCTTATTAAAGCTTTGATATATAGACGTTGTTATTGTTTTACCAAAGTGACTTGATTATTATCTTTTTTCACCTAACGTAGATCGCTCCATAATCTGAGCTATATAACCTGCACGCCATCCCAGGCATCACGTCACAGATTTCCTTAATGTCAAAACAATCATAAAAAATAATTAATCATTATTAAGGGCCTTTTTACTTTAAAATAGCTATTTGAAGTATGATTGTTGTCAGAAAGTGAATTTTTACAAGTGTTCTTAAATTAAAATATGAAGTAACAATCTTTATGGAAGAGGTTATTTATTCACTAGGAAATAGAGACGATTAGAGACCAATTATTTGTATTGCGCTTCTTGGTAGACATATGCGGGAAATTCGGAAAATATAGATTCAACTCTAATGTCAAATAAGCATATTCTTTAGATGAATGACAAACTAGATTTTTAGAATATAAATAAAAAAATTTACACGTATTGTTGAATTTATCAGAACCTACATGCCTTTTATGCATGTCAAATTTCAGTACCCATTCCGAAATACTCTTTAAGAGCTCTTAATGAAGGATAATTTAATGACGCCGTCAAATCACATTTGGAATCTTGGCTTTATCTTGGCGATCATCCACCTCGACTTTCCATGCTCTTTCTTGTCTTTTAATTTTATTTAGTTACCTCTACTTCAGAATAGGAGAAGCTGAGAGTGAGTAAAGTTAAATTAACATTGAAATTAAGAAAATTTGCAACTAATGATGCCAGAACGAGTTGTCGAAGAATGCAAATTAGGCCCTAGCTCAAATATCGGAGATCAGAGGTGTTACTTATTTAAGGCGCCACCAACTTGTAGACAGCACAAGTCGGAAAATCCTCAAGTTGAAATATGGAACTCGTTTTGGTTTAAGCTTCGCAACAGAATGTGGACGCCAGAAATTTTCCAATAATAATAATAATAATCATAATAATAATAATAATAATAATAATAATAATAATAATAATAATAATAATAATAATATATTGACAGTAATGGACGATTCAATTACTGATCCCAAATAACACATATCAACTATACTTACTTACTTACTGTTCTTTTGGAACACTGATACTAAAATATAATTAAATGTAACAAATAGATTGGCAAACAAATGATTGGCTGAAAAGCCGAAAAGTCTTGGCTTCAAGTCAGTCTAATCACAAGAAAAATTGACTAAAGTTACCTAAAGTTATACCCAATGGTAGAGATTCAGTCTAAAGGAAAGATAGTGAATAGTTCACTTGCTGTAAATGATATTTGAAATAGTCTTCTTCACTTGTAGCAATTACTATTTGAAACAATACTTAAGTAAAACAACCACTAATTTAAAATAATAAGTTAGTCTACCGTTGGCGTATAGCAAGAGAAAAACCTGAATGAAATTACAAGGAATATTTCCCTCATGTATAAAAAATCCCATTATAGGAGTGCAATTCTCGAAAAATTACAGCGATAATTGCACTGTAGAAACCGAAAGAGCACAGCGATAATTGCATCGTACATATCTATGGTAGGTTCCATTGTAAACTTACGATGACAGCGACAATTTATAAATAACGTCAAAGTCAAGTGAATATATATTATTAAAAATGCCTCGTTTCCGATTAAAAAAACCGTATTTTTGCGTCTCTTTGCTTTGTTTACAGTTACATGTACATTTTTGTATTAAAAAAAGAATAAAAATGTATTTTTTAAACCATGTCCTTAAATAACCAGATAATTTTGCATTCGAGCGTGTTGTCTTAGAAAAACTGCATTCGGGCATTTTCATATGTTGGAAAAAGAGCCCTCCACCTTCGGTGTCGGGCTCTTTCCCCAAAATATGAAAATGAACTCATGCAGTTTTTAGACAACACGCTGTCATGCAAAATTATCGGTAATTTTGATGCACTTGTGCAATTACTTCCGAAAATTAACTAATCAGTTGAATGTGAGAGTCGATTTTAGCTGATTGTTACGCAAAACAAGTATTCGTTACGCCGTGCCGTTTACAAGGGACCAATTGCTAGTACATTTTCCTATTATATTAAACAGAAAAAAAAAAGAATTTGCGTGTTATGCAAAGACTAGACGAGACATATAATGATAAATATTTGATAATCAGTTGCTAAATTAACACCTAAGTTCATTTGGACATAATATTAATAGTACAACTCTAGTTATAAGTAAGTATCTTAAATAAACAACCGTGAAAAGTAGTGCGACTTGTAACGTTATCAAAATACTCAATTGATCCAACAAAATAATGCTAGACTTGTTTTAGGTTAAACAAAATTTACTAGGTATTATGGTTCAGTTCAAAATCAGACTTATTTTAGGTCAAACAGTATAAACCCGACATGAAATTTAAAGAAAACACAAGGCAAACAAACGATGTGGCCTACTCAGAGAAATATACCTTACTTAAGTAAAAAAAAAAGTTTAAATTACGTTTGCTAAAGAGAGAAAAAATAATACACTATCATCAACTGAACGTTAATATATACATTAAAACTAAATCTCTCACGGTTTGAAGACGACTTCTCCCAGCTTCCAGAAGAAACACAAGGGACTTCCTCTATTGAAGAAGAACTCTACAGGTAGCCGGAGATATACAAGTGAAGAAAAGACCAGCAGAAAAAAAAATACTCCTCAGTTCTAGGTGTAGCCGAAAGAAAAACCCGTCGCTAGGACCCTGTAAAACATAAATATATTCAAGTTTTCCCATATAACTCATAATCAAAGAACATTTACGATCATATCAATTAAAATATAATTCCCAGGGAAGATCAGAAAACAACAAAAAAATTAATTGAATATTTTCCCTGTGAAGAGCATGTTAGCAGCTTAACGACGAAATCGCTAGGCTGCCGCAAAAGGCGGACAATAAATGCCTCTGTAAAAAAATCCAAATATAATTAGGGATCATTCACTTGGCTTTCCTTCTCAAAATGAACGACACTGAAAAAAATTAACACAACTCACCTGACAGAAGCAGTACTAAAACTTCCCGTAGAGTGACCTTAGTGAGAAATCAAGAAATCAAGGTGGAATGCAAAGGGACTACCTCTAAAATACCCTCTTCAAGAATTTCGACTGGGGAATCGAAAGATGACTCGCATGTCACATGTCACATGCAACAATTTTCTAACCGATTTCGAAAATGGAAGCCAAGAATTTTGATGTACCGAAGCCAAATTCTAATTAATGATATGAGCTAACTAAAAGGAGAAAATCATTTGACCGGACATTTATTATAAAGAACATGCTAGGAACGATTTCCTAGTTCCTGTGCTGTAAGGTAATCGACACGACATTCTAGAGTTAGTACGCGCTAATATCACTAAAAGTAAACCAAGCCAATATCGATTTTAAATTTTAGAGAGTATTTCGTCTACTACAAATATGTGTCACTACAAATAGACATAGTTTAACGTAGACCGACACTAACTAGACTTCTGAACATTACGGAAATGGGTATTAACGAATTTCTATCTTGAAGTCAAAGCATAAATCTTAGTCAAATATGCAAAATAAATATAACTTAGAGTAATACGATCCCATTTTCAGTTTTACGGAAAGCTTTGCTATTCAAAACCGAATTTTCTTATTGACAATGGTTTTACCAATTGCAAGATATTCTTAGCAAAAATAATGTAATATGATTAGAATCCAATAATTCTATTAGATATTTTATCTCCATTAAAATGTTCAAAAGAACAGGTCTAAAATCCAGAATATTCCCTGCAAGATAGTTAACTGTAATGATAGCTACTCAAGATATATGAATGACTGAAATAATTGAAAATCGCTTGGATTGTATAAGAATAGAAAAAGGTTCATTCTCATCAAGTGTTGTATTCATAATTACTTCTAATATACTTTATTCATGTATCTATGATGTCTACTAAAAGCAGCCTGTGATAAATTTTAATTTGAGAAAATGTACACGGCAAATAATGTTTCTAGTGAGTTTTTGTGAGACGTTGACCGAATAAAGAAAGTAAGAAAATGTAACGCCTTCTTATCAGATTAAAGATCAGAATATACAACGCTGGAGATAGAGGATCCATATGAATATGAGGATAAGCTTTTTATAACGTATTTCAATCGCCACTCAGGAAAGGGTTGTGAGGTCATGATACCTATCTGTATATTTGAGCTTCCAATAGTACTATTCCATTCACCTGTAAAAACATATTTTGTAACAAATTAGTTCCTCAATATAATTTCCTAATTTCTAACCAAATATTTATTTATAGATCGAAAAATTCTTGAAATCTACTGCAATTGAAGTCGATTTTGATAACGAAGTTACAGAAAGGGGAAAGTATGCTCCTCGTTTTATTGACGAAATTGCCGATGAAATTGATGTAATTGAAGACAAAAAGGACTCCATATTCAGTAAGTATAACCAATTTAAAGGAAATTAGCTACAAAAAGGCACTAATTATTTAGTCGATAATAAGTTGTTCTGGTTTCAAAAATTATTACTATATAATATGTTGCATCTAAAATTTTCTGACTGATCCGAATGATAGCGAAATGATAATAAATTTATTCTCGACTATAGGTTGAAAACTAATCTGTTGTCCTTCTTAAATAGAGCAAAATAAAAAGTCTAAATTAAAATTTCACATTTATATTATAATGCAGCAAAAGATCAGCTCATGGTGTTCTTTTCCCATTTACATTTATTGATAGTTGATAAGATACATTTTGTTAGGTTTTAGCGTATTTTTGTTTTCTATTTTTCTGTTAGGATTAATACATTAAATAAATTTTTAACGTTAGAGGATAAGAAAGATTGCAGACATTATGTTAGACTCCTGCTTATAGTTACGAAAAGCGATGGTTCATTATGGGTTAAATGCTTTCATCCAACCATAATATTTTATTCTTTGGGAAAGTATACTGGCTGCTACATATAAATGAACCATTTTTATGAAATTTTCAAGAAATTCTTACTTTTGCTCGTGCTTAGAAATGGTAAAGATTTTAATGAAGTGAAGTAATTGAAGCAATTTGTATTAGCACTAATAATGTGTTAGTTCTTCTTAAATAATCTAATTACTCAGTTGGTGCTATTTAAACTGAAAAGAAGAATTTACCTATATTCAGATATAAAATTCTATTTTTTAATTAAACTTAACATATCATCGATTTCCAAGCTAATGGAGATATCATCCTTTATGGTCTGGAACAGCCAAGCCGTAACTGTCGTCATTTCTCACTATTTTCTATCCATTCTTGCCACCATAGGGAAATTGTACCAAGCCGCAATATTTATTGTTTTTAGTACAAGTAAAATGCATCTTTCCTGAAAGTTTCATGATAACTTAGCCACGTTTACTGTGTGTTCATTTATTTATGGCGACCAATATGTGAAAGCATAAAACTGCTACCATTTCACCGCAAATGTATTTATGGCCGAAACCCACTCACTGGCAGTCCATAAATATTGCCTTGTTTACTCTGGAGAAGCAATTTTACATGCCCAGCGGTTAGTTAACTTTATTAATATTATTCTTACTTCTAGCTAAATAGGCTTAATTAAAAGTTAGGGATAATAAATGACTCGGCTAACAATAGCCCGGCTTAGGCGAGACCCGCAATACTTAAATGGATATTAAATGCTACCTACATTTGGGACTTAATTTAGTTTTGGTTGGATTGTTGTAAAATGCAATCTTCTAAATTAACGAAATATTGTAAATTTCTCCTAAAGAAGTTGTGAATGTCGTAGTTTGATTAGTATACAGTGCGTGCCAAACTCGATGGCCTATCAGAAGTTTTCAGAGAGTGGAACGAGGTAAACTTTTGAAATTTATGCAGTGTCGATAAGAGCGACGATATTTTTAACATTGCGACACAGTCAAATCCACCCTTGCCGGAGGCCAACTACGTTTGTTTAAATGGAATACTTTGTAAATTATAATATTTAGGTTCCTCGGATCATTTTGGTAGTTTTTTGAGCATTCTATATACCTATTTGTAACTGTTTAGGAGATAAAATGTTATTTTTTTGGAGAAATTTAGTACTAAGAATCTCCAAAAAACAGCACTTTTTATAAACTGCAACCGGAACCAATAATTCTGCTTGCAGTTTTGCAGATGATAGCACCCTTATCCCAATTTAGATCAGAAAAACCTTTACCAGCGACTGATACTTATTACCGCAGACAGGAGCAAATTACAATGATTAATCAAGATCTGGAGAAACTTCGAACTTGGGGATACAGGAATTTGGTTCAGTTCAGCAAAAACCCACCAAGCCAATACGACGGGCCATGACATCATTATAGCAGGGTCGACCATTCCTGCATCTTCGTCAATCGGCCTACTGCGTGTATCGGTCAACAGCAATATACCCTGGTATGACAATGTTGCTAACATCGCAAAATCAGCCTCACAGAAGCTATTTCGCAAAAAACTGTATATGTCGCAGCAGCTGCTCTTGCTCTACGAGGCGCAATTAAGACCGTACTTACAATATTACTCACATATCTGGGGTGCTGCATGACAGACGGCAAGAGCGCACTCGTTTGTTGTACAACGTAAAACACCTAGGATATCTATCAAACATCAATAAGTAAATTATGTTTGAATTTTAAATGGTCGTCAGTTTATATTTTACAGTGCTTCTCAAAAATTAATTTACTCTCCATGTACCGGCATGCCTATTTCCAGCAGTTTTCGACTTAACCAGTGAATACTACTACCCCAATATAGTAACGCAACTAGTACTACTGTATCTCGAAGACCCTTAAAAAAGAACTTCAAAACTAAAACGGTCAAAAATCGCTTCAATCGGTACACAAGACTGAATCTGAACTTATTTTGAATGGTAATTTGCATGGGATCCACAGCTAAATGTTGTTTGGGTTAGTGCTATGCAATGCCTTCCTAAGCTATAGTAATTTTTTTAGTGACCAACAAATTAATTGAAGATATTTGCGAAAGCTTCAAGTTTATTGTTTTTGATCCGGTCTTTTCTAGTTGAGTCATAATCAAACCACAAACGAACCAGTAAGAAGGAAAACAGTGCAAGTAACATTGAAAATATGAATGAAAATATCTCCTTCAGTCACGCCCGTAGCTCATAATATTCTAAGGTTCTGATTAGATTTAAAAAGTTGTTGCAGATAAAAGGCCGGTAATCAAATATCATCTTTGTCTTTGATAGAAGTAGGTAGGAATGTTTGTCGACAGTTTTTCCTGACAGTTTTTTATAGGCTGAATTTTTTCACTAATGTGGTTTTTGTAATTATTTATTTTGCAATTTCAATCGATCTTAACCAACATTCATCATCTAAGCCCCGTCTGCCTATCCATTTTTCCTAGAATGAGGGAGTGCTTTTTACGAAAGAACTTATAAATTTTCTATCATCCGAAGAACAACCAAAATCACTTATACCGCGTACAGAGTCATACTGACTGATTATGTCTTCGTTCTCCTCTTTGATATTTGTCGGCCAAAATTTGCTTAAGTCCGTCACGGCCCGGTGCAATAGGCGTCGCTTCAACTTCATTACTACCTCCTTCTCGGTCATCATATTTCTCCCAAAATGTGTCGTTATTTGCTATTTATTCCAATTCTGCATCTCTTTGCGATCAGTTCCCCCACTTATCGATAATTTTTAGCTGTAATTATGTTATAGCTAATTACAATATTTGATATTTGATTTGCCAAAGAAGCTATGAACACATAGCTGATATATACCAAAGTGTAAAGTTCTAAAAACATGGTGTCTAGGAGTCGTAAAACACGGAAATTCGAGGAAAAGATCAAGTTTAAACCGCGAATTTTGAGTGAGCAGACAATGCCCAAAACTTTCGACTACGCTCCATGCATCAAGTAATTGAAATTAATCTCTAGATGCATTTAGGTATAAAGATCTATTGTCCAATTTAAATAATAAAATGAGGCGCTTTGTTACAGAAGAAGCTCTCCAAAGCACTCCTATTTTAAAAATAGAAGGTTTTAAAAAAGAAAATTATTTATTCTGCAATCTTAAAAGAGTCCACGATATTGACATATAATGTGCGACTAGAGCAGCTTTCAAAAAATTAGCTGAAATGAAGGATAAGGAAATATTGACCTTTCGCCAGGATTGTCGAGACTGTTTGATGTACTGAGGCAATAGGTTTCTCTAGCCTCAGTAAAACTGGCAACGTCCCAAAGAAATTTATGCAACTGGTGTCTAAATCATTTGAAATTCTGCTGAGATGCAATGCTTCCATTTTGCAAGAAGTAGATAGAGTATTTAGAAGCATTCTTACTGATCAGCGCATTTTAAATAAAATGAAGAATTACTCCAGGTGTGAAAGAGTAGACGATTTTTGGATGTGAGTTATCGAAAATTGTAGTTTAAAGAGGGTAGTCCATTTCTAATAATATCTCACGGAATCGTAACTGCAGAAAAGGGATTTTCTGTCAATAGAAAGACATTGATTAAAAATTAAATTGAAGATTCATTTATAGGCCAGAAATTAGTGTACGATTCGCAACAAAAATGGCAGAGTCCAAGATATAGACATTACAAAATGAATGATACACTCCATGAGGAATGTCTACTCAAGATATATCACAGCACAAAAAGAAAACCAATCAAAATAGTTGAAAGTGACTTGAGGAATGTAGAAAAAAGAAACTTCAGAACTAAGCAGAAGACTTGGAGGAAAAAAAGAAAAAAGAGATCTTGGACAATTACAAAATAATTTGCAGATGTCGATCAAGAGCTTTTAAAATTAAAAAAGTAACATAAATTTAACAGCAAAAGTGTAATAAATTCATCTAACCGAGAAAATGTAAAACCCGACTTTGCAAAAACCGTCAAATAGCCGGAAATATGGTTTTAGTATAAGATCTTTGTTGTTGATAAATGTGAACTATAATTATGAAACATGTTTTTTTAACACGGTGATTTGTAACATCTACAATATGCCATACTTTTTTCCAACTACTAGCACATCCAAAAGGCTCAGTTAGAAAGTAATACCTGAAATTTGCAAATGCAGATATATTATACCAAAAAGTCTAAAAATATTAACAAAAAAAAATAATGATAAACAAATCTGTCTATGTAGTAACGTAATTGTCAGTTTGTCAAAGCTGATACATAAAAATCGTTCTATCTCTTTTCTTGCGGCTAATGGCTTTTGAACCCAAAGCAATTCCATTCATTTCAGAACATGTCTTAATCAGTTTGTCAGGTTAAAGGAAAATGGCGAAATGTTATGTTTAGCAAGTAAACAATTTTTCTGCATATAAACAAATTTATAAAAATTATTTGAGCTTGCCATTTAAACAACAACGAACAAAGCCATTCTGCCTTGATTATCGAATAATTATAAGCAGGTTTTTAGGACATACTCTTCACGCAATCAATTTCTTAATGCTACGTGCTTAGCTTTGTCCTGGCAGCATCATTTATTCTTAGTTGTTCGGGATATATTCTTTCAATATGCATTACATTTTTTACATTTAAAGCTACTTCCATTCAGGTACTTACTTTAAAATTTACTGCAGTTATATTTGATAAAAAAAAAACAAAATTCTAAAGGATATATTTTATTATTCAAGGCTCCATTTGCACAGTACTCTAAAAATGTATTACTTGATGATGCTCTTAAATTTTCTTCCGTCATTGTAATAAAATATCTTTCCTGTTTCATGTCTCACAAAGGGTCATATAAAATATGGATTTTCTGCCCCTTTTCGGAAGATTTATATGTATGCTATTGTACAAATACTGCTTGTGTCAAGCTTGTTACTAAATATATTTCTCATACGTTCTTATAAAACGATATTTCTGTAAGATGCCTAAATTATGCAGGATAATTTGAAGAATTTTTTTCTAAATTCCTTTAGTATGGCAACAATATGTTTTCAGTGTTTATATTTATATTTGGCATAAGTTACTGCAATTTGTTGAAAATATAATTGTATTGGCCAAGAGTATTGTACAGTCTTTGGTTATGTAGCTCTAGTTTTTTAATTTGACGGCCAATATTACTAATTTAACCAAAAACATATACATTTTTTTTTTCAGATCAAATGTATATTACAAATTTTATATTTATCATCAATTCGAATTAGCTACAAAAAAGTGACTTATGTAACTTAGTATTAAATGAACAAAAGTACAATATGGTCAGGTACCTCGTACCAGACAGCATTGTGCCTTGGGTCTCACAAAACACCATTAACTTGAAATATATTCAAAGCAAAACTTACATCTATTTGACTTTATAAGATCCAAAATTCACTCCAAAACATAACATCCTTGCGTTTTTAGCTATGCCGCCTACTTTACTAGGCGGAGGAAGTTTAGCAATATCCTCTAAGAGGAAACTATAGGTGGCGGGTGTGTCATTTATGAATGTATTACTGTCTTTAAACATTCGCAAATATCTCACTTTGTCTTCGCTTTTATCTTCACAACACACTATTTCGCCTACGCAATAATGATGATTTTTTTTCCAGGAACCTTCACTAGTAGGTACATAATTTCTATTGTTTAATTCACCATCTGCAAGTTTTCGTTCTTAAATATTTTATTCTTTCTTTCCCAAATACCTCTCCATGTATCAGATTCATCTTAACTAGATTTTCTATTATCAGATATAGTATTATTTTCTGACTCGGAGCTGGATGAAAAAGTGTTTGCTTTCTTGACGGGTCGAGTTATTTCTTTTTAAGTTGCACTATTTTTGTGACCCTCCAAATACTTGTCCTTTGCACTTTTAGTGGGTTGCTTGAAAGCGGAGATCTCCACTCTCTGGGGTATCAGTCAGAATACGAGACTTACCCCTTCGCCTTCCTCCAGTTGACATTTTACGTTGCGGGGCCTTCGGATGTGGACGCAATATTGCCGGGTTTCGTACTTTGTAAGGAGTTGGTACCTTTATTTGAAGTGGCTGGTTTCGGATTTTCTATGGAGTTGGTAACATCGTCTCTTAGATGATCCCGATTCGATACGTTCAAGGGGCGGTCGGAAATGTAGGATGACAGGAATTCGTCTTCTCGATGGTTTCATTGACTGAATACAATTCTGATACATTAAAGCCTTTGGTGATGTTTGAAGAAAAAAATGCCTTTGGAAAGGCTATTCCGACGAGCTCAGCAATATCCTATATGCTTGTATGCTGTCCAGGATGCTTAAGCAGCTGTACGTTGTGTTAAAGTACGTCTTCATCGGTCCAAAGACAGTTCTGTCCAAGGGCTAGTGTATGCATAAAAAGTTACAAGTATGTACCAATTACAGGTATATTTACGTGGCTATCGTGATTGTCAAAAAGTAATATAACTGGCAGCTCTACAGATGGTTTAACGTGATCCTTAAAATGCTGCAAAAACTGTAAGAATAAAGATTCGTTAGACCAGCCAGAGGGATTAGTCCCGCCAACAGTACCTACTGGAGCAGCCTTAAGCATATGTTCTTTAAAACTCACTCTGGAAAAAAACATCATTGGAGGAATGTGATTTCCATACACACTTATTGCTGCAATCAACGTAATGTTTTGGCCTCACTCTTCACTAGTCATCTGTCCAAGCTGTTTTATTTCCTTGGGTCCAATTATTTTTGGTGGTAAATGTACAATTTCAGATTCGATGTGACGGAAATTCAGTTCGAGACAAAACATTTTTGCATTTTTCAAAAAAGGATGACACAGTGGTTTTATTGAATGATATTGACCGAACCAAACTGGTTACCTCTGGTGAAAAGTACCTGCTATAGCGTTTTAGAAAATGCCTAAGCCACTCTTTACCGGTTTTCCTATTTTCACTCCATGTAGAAGGAAACTTTTTATTTCTGGCTATTGCAAAATCATTTTGATACTTCACTCGTAAATTCGACTCTCTATACTTTTTAAAATCCCCCGGGTGACGTGTACCTGTGCACACGTACATCCAGGTTAGGTAATCACTCTGGACCTAGGTCTAGGTGTTCACAGATATTGAGGTTGTGTGATAGAAGAACTAGAAGTGGACGCACCTGTGTGCTGCCCCCAACCAATTGCGCGGTATGGAGATAGACCCGAAAGCCTGATGAATTTAGCGTTTGCCTGCGTATTTATATGCTCCAAAATGCTGATGGCTGCATCATTAAGGATTAAAATCGCTCATGTCGAACGCTCTAGTTGTTTGTAATTAACTGTGAATGTTTATATATCATTTGTCAAGTTCAAGTTCAAAATTATTAGGACAGGGCATTTAATTAGTAGGTTTATGCTTTTTAGTACTTCACAATATATTTACCTCAATTTAATACAAAGTAATTGAGTTAATTTATTTATTTCAGTCACACGTTATACGATATTATTATTAAAAGCTGGCATAATCAACTTAAGCGCATTAGAATCCCTATTCTTTTTTTCGTAGTTTATTTTGCATTATTTAGTATGTATAACAGAGGAATGATTTTTAAAATATCCTAAATTTTACCGTTTCTGTGATAAAATATACTTGATCCATGTTATGCAATTTAAAAATAAATGAAATTGTATTTATTTTCAGAGAGGAAGCAGTTAAAGAAGTTGTTTATCCCAATGTTATTGATCCTCAAATTGTTCAAGCTCAAACTGCTACTTTTCTTACCGCTCATTCTGGGATTGGCATCATTCAAGAAATTCCTAGGTTTCCTCGCGATTCTTATTCCAGGTAACGTACCGAATTAGAGCTTAAAGCGGTTCTCATTATTGCAAAATTAGTCATTTGTTTTAAATTAATGAGTACAAATATTTATATATTTCTGGACAAATATGGGAATCTAAAATAAGCTAGAAAATCGTAGTTTAATATTTTGATGATAAGAAATGGGATTCATAAATATCACAAAAACTATCATATTTTTACCATTCTTGTAAATCAAAAATTTATAAGGCATGTTCACTTTTATATAGATATGCCTCTACCGGCAACCATTAGATTAAAAATGCTTTTACTTTTCCACGTGTTGTACTTAAAATGGGGTGGAGAAAAAATGGTGCAAAACAATTTTCCAATTTGACTTTTCCTATATGTAGAAAGGTGGAGACTTATAAGGTCAATTTGCTGTGAGAAAACTGATGCTCTTACGATTACGTTTTCCGGTGCCGCATGCTCTTCAAATTTATAACTTTTTTCTTACGAGCTCTTTGCTTGCTCTTTTATAAAACAACCCAGAATTCACCACGTGGTGGTGGCTACATGACGAGTTCCCCCACCCACCCACCTTATTTATTCTGGCTCTTCAAATCAATACCTTTTAGACGTCAGATTTGGTCTCAAATTTTGGCAAAATTTCGGGGTAAGCTATTCTAATAAATCTATATCTTACTCCTTACCCACAAACAGATGATGATGCTTCTGTAACTAATTTCACACATCTCCCTACAGCCTGTGTGGCAAGGGATATAATATTTGCTTAAGTTCGCCTGTAGAAAATTTCTTAGTGATGGGTGGCTCCCACAACTGATTGCCAGTTTATTATTAACTCATAGTATTCATTGGCTTCAAAATTAATCTTTGGTGTTTTGAACTTCCCTATTTTCGTCTCAAGGTTGTTATCTCTACATTTTAGAATCCGCCTTAATCCCAATTCTCGGATGTTAACGAGCGAATCAGCAAGCATTGCCAACAAAATATTCCCTGGATATGCAAAATATCCATTAACTTGCATTATCTTGCCAACAACGCCAACTAATCCAACCGTCAACAACGTGACGGCTGGATTAGTTTTAATAAATGTTGTTGACCATATTTAACTCAGAACGTATTTTAATCGAAAACCATGTTGGAGCATAAATCTTTAAAATGTATTCTGTTAAACACTGCAAATGTTCAGAAAGGTTTGGAGTTGCCACACTTTATTCGCAGTAGTTAACGACCTTGAGTGAGCCATTTTTCCAGGTTTTGTATTGGCCAAATATTTCGATATGTTACCTGTCGATATAGACAAACTCATGTGATACAAATATTTTTGGTCTGTGTTCAACATGTGTAAGTTAAGTTCCATGGTAACCTTTTGAAAATCTGGTATAAATTCGCAAGATGGTAATGCTTTTCCGATTTCGCCAGAAAACCCAGAAAGGCCAGTAGTTTTCTCATCTAAATGTTTTATTTAATAACGCAAAGGTGATCCATTTGCGTGCAACATACAAATGAACCACTGTAGTGGCCTTCCTATATGCATTTCTAGCTTTCTATTTACACTATTATGAAGTCCCGTATTAACAGCGGTTCCATCACATCTAATAGCTACTAAGTTCGCCAAATCCAATTGCTGCTGCACAATCTGTAACACATTTTCGGAAATTGCTTTTGATGTGCCATAAAAGAATTTAGATTCGTGTTCTGAAATAGTCACAATATGTTCTCCGCTAACTGTAACTCTGTAATTTTTATTGCCAATTAAGCGCTGAACAAGGGTATTATTCTTTCGTCCATCGATATAAATGGCTTGTAAAAAATCCTTGTCTTGTTTGGTTCTTAAAGTGTTTCGTGTTCTCTTCTGATCTTACTTCTATCAATTATTTTGCAAATTTCTTCTGTGATTACCAGTCCATTTTTTAATACAGCAGACACAATTATAGCAGCGGATCTATCAGAAACACCCGTGCCATCACACTATTGTTCGAGACTTCGAAAGTCAATACGCATTTGTTTAGATCGTGAGCGTTGCAATTTTGGGCTAGCCTCCTGCTTTCCATTAGAACTGTCATCTATACCATCTGTCTCTTCAGCATCTGACAGTTCCCTACCTAGCACATTGGAAGTAGAAGTTGAAGGTGGCGATCTTGTTTCCAAGTCTCTCCGAAGTAGAGATCGCTCAATGATTCACATAACTACCAGATCAATCGTGCCAATAAACATTTCTCTCTTGTCTACTGGAAAATTTCTTTTTCTAATTGACACTTTGTTTTTACAATTACTCAACGAAAAGCTCGCCCACTTGCAGGACGAACGATCGAAAAGTTTTGTTTCTGCAATTTCTCTAAATTATTTCAGTTTCTGCCGAAGAGCATTATTCAATCGAGATTTTAGAAGTTTTTTATAGTTTCGCGATATTTCCTTATCATATGTAAAATTTGATGATCTATCAGCATGGAAATAGGCGTCTTAGCCCAAAAATTTGCTAGCTCTGCAATTAAAATGACTGCAATGTTAGCTAAGGTCGGTTCTGGATTATTTTGAGCGCAAGTAATCGCAGGAATCGAAGCATGCACCACAAATTCCATTAAGTTAACCTCAAAAGGAAAACCCTAATTGGACCGAAGATGCAAAACTGCCGTAGGTAGGAAAAAACAAGCCTACAAGTACCGGCAGCAAAATCAGATCGCTGAAAGTCGCAGTTGATTTACCGAAGCGAGAAGCGAATGCAAACGTGATCGACTAAACTAAGGACCAACACAATCAAAAGATCAAGAATAAACTTTTGCAGTGACCAGTGGCTCTAGGAATTACTGGTCGGTAGCAAAGGCAGTAAGTAATAACTTTAGAAACACGTCTCTTCCACTTTTGACGGATGCACGCAGCGTCACGGCGACTGCAGCTATGAAAAAAGGCAAACGTTCTCGCCGAAATATTTTCATCTCACTCTACCTTAAACGTTCCTCAAGGTAAAGCTCTCACCCACCACTTATGCCATCGTAAGATTCGTAAAATCCTCAAAGAGCTACGTACATATCCAATAGGCATCAGGGTTGGATGGAATACCTGCTGCCATGGTGTTAAAGAACTGCGCCAACGAACTAACATCAATTTTTTCTAGACTTTTTTCTCTGTCTTAGCGAAGAGGGATTTACCCGTCTTCTTGGAAAGTCGCTCGAGTACAACCTGTTCCAAAAGACAAGAAAACCACGTTCTCAAACCCAATTGCCTTGCTTCCAATAAATTCCAAAGTCATGGAACGTGTAGTCAATCAGCACTCAGGTATTCAGATTCCTTGAAACCAGCAGAATAATAATTAGCGATAACCAATACGGCTTCCGCAAACCGAGATCGACCGGGGATTTATTGGCAGATGTCACTTATATGAAAACTACGGAGAATCACAAGCGATTGCGTTGGATATTTCGGAGGCATTTGGCAGAGTTTGGCAAGAGCTAAACAAACTGATTCATGCTCAATCTTAAAAGGAAAGTATATGATTCCTGGATTATGCCAGTAACAAAACAACGTATGGTATGGAAACAGTAATTCTCACGCAGATAGGCTCAAAATAACACAAAGAGCGATGGAGCGTGCCACGATGGAATCAGCTTGAGAGATCACGTAAGAAATTGTGAGATTCGAGGGAGAACAAAAGTTGTTGATGTCCTGAAGTGAATAGCACAGCAAAAGTGGCGATGGGCAGGTGATGTGGCAAGGCAGGATCAATCCAATTCCAAATGGATAAGGAGAGTAATAGATTGGCGTCCAAGAGAAGAGAGAAGCATGGGTGGGCCCCCACAATGACGGCGGGACGACTTCCAAAGGATAGTAGGAAGGGGATGGATGCAGACTGCATGAAACAGACAAGGGTGGAGATCATTGGAAGAGGCGTACATTCAGGAGTGGACGAACATAGGCTGAGAAATAAACTGCCGTTCTTCGGACAGCCAGCATCACTATGCAGCATTCTTGCAAGTGTCCTTAAGAACTGATTTTTACACGTTGCAATTGATGGACAAATCTCAGACACATTCGCCATTAATGCGGGAGTACCACAGAACGTAATACTATCACCAACTCTGCTCCTCATCTATATTAATGACCTGCTGCCCGAAACCAATAACCCTGTTTACAGTTTTGCAGATGACAGTCTCCCAATTTAGATGAGAAAAACCTTTACCAGCGACTGAGTCTTATCTCCGCAGACAGGACCAGATTACAACAATAAATCAAGATCTGGAGAAAGGTTGAACATGGGGTGACATTAATTTGGTCCAGTTCAATACATCAAAAACTTAATCAGACGTGTTTACCACTGTTTACCATGAAAGCCAGTAAGGCAGGCCCTCATATCATTATTCTCATTATTATACCATTCCTTCATCCTCGTCAATCGATCAACAGCAAAATGCTCCGGCATGACCACATTGCTAACATCGCAAAATCAGCCTAGCAAAAGCTTGGTGAGATATTTTGCAACAAAAGCTCTATATACCGCAGTAGCTGATTTTGCCCTACACAATGCAATACCTTGCTTAGGATATTGCTCACACATCTGGGGTGCCGCACCTAAGCACCCCTTAAAGTTGCTGGATTCCATTCAGAAGAGAACTGTGCGTCTCGTCGGCGACCCGAAGTTGAACCGGCATCTGGATAATCTGGAATACCGTAGACATGTGACCTAGATATCCCTGGTTCGCAGATATATTCAAAGGAGATGTTCCCAGGATTTGACACAAATCATTGCGCCCCTAATAACGTCTGTCAGACATGCGCGACAGAAGGCTAGATCGCAACCGTTTGTTGTGCAACTGGAAACACTTAGAACGTCGCTTTGCAAGGACTCCTTTGTCTGGCGCACTGCTTTACTGTGTAACTCACTCGCAGGACATCGATTTTTCCCTAATTACAACCTAGAACTATTCAAAAACCGGTCCAATCAACATCTTTGCACACACACCGCTAGTCGAGTACCATAGGATCGCCCTTTAGTGTGTGTGTCACTTCCATAAAAAAACATTTTCAATGTTAAAAGTTTTTCATCACATCCGCATACGTAGGTAATTTACACTTCCTAAACACGAAAGGAGCCCCAAATACAGGACAGTCAACATCTCTTCTATTTTTTGGTATATTTCACAAAAAGCTCGAATATTCAAATTCACTAAATGGCAATCAAGGTAACCGGGATACAAGTACGCGTTTGCAAAACTATTTTCGAATGATTATCGGCAGCTTAAACATCGATTCAAGATTTTGCAGGTAATTAATATTACTTAGTCTACCGCGTTTCCGCACATAGGTTTTCAGATACTAAATTGCCGAATTTTTCCCTCCACCCTAACTTAAAATACTCCCTAATTGTAACAATACCGCATTTCCGAGGGTTTGCCTAATTAGTAAAACGTAACCACTTCGAAGCGCTTTGAGAATAGCACTTACGATAACAGAATGTCCGATACTGAGATATTAAATCCTATTCCAGGAGTTATTGCCTACTTTAAATTCTGCAAGCCCAACTTGCAGTCTAACTTTGGACCGAGCCAATTCGCCGGGCCACATTATTCGTCGACGGGAGTTGCATATCCACAACATTTTAGGTGAGTACACATGTATAGTGGTAATGTTAATGTTTCTTTCTCATCTCAGAGGTAATCGGAAGTTTCAACTTAACTGTTTTATGGATTGACAACTCCAGTTATTAGTAATATTCGAACGGGAATCTAAGTAGAAAATAATTACATTTTATATGTTTAGAAAATAATGTATGTACACCAATGGATCGACAGTAAATATTAATAAGAGGAAATAGTAATTGTTATTTCATACTTTTAGTATTATGTTTGGGGTTTTCACCTTAGCGAGCATAGGCAAATATAAAATAGACCAGTTTTTTTGTTAATAGTATGCATAAAATTAGAACTTGCTGTGATTCTTACTCAGGTGAGATTCTGCCACTGTTTAATCACTGTACTAAAATTAGTCAGAACTTAGCATTAAAATAGTAGCCACAATAACAAAATTTTTAACGTCATACTTTTTCTAAACAGGTCGTTAGCTATGAAAATATTTTACCATCGAAACACAATGCGTTTATTGCTACCTACCTATGGGAATGAAGAGCAAATTAAGACTGCAAAACACAACACTCCTACTCAACACCAGTAAAAAATATTGACGGTTCCTTATTCACATTTTAGTATCCCTTGACAATTTCTTTAACCATACGTATTTTCCATTGCAAATATTAAAAGAATATTTCGTTTTGTGTATTATCTGACAAATATTTATAATAAAATATTACTTGCAACAGGAAATAAATGATTAAAAGAAATCACCAAGATGTACAATATACATAATATTTGTAATTTTTTCAATAGGGAAGAACCAAGTTTCGCGCAGCCACCGGCATACCATGAAGAATATGCACCTGCCCATGGTAATGGTTTCAGCTACAGAGACGAGAACGCTGCTCAACATTTGGCATATAATGGTTGGAATGGACAATTCAGAGATACAGGAAAGAATATTCAAGCAGAACCAGAAACTTCACCGAAAAAATCAATTTTACCTGATTCCTAATAGTTTCTGTATGAAGACAGCTAAAGCTTTATTTATAATAACCTAAATGTATTTATTAATATTGTGTATGATGGACTATCCATTTACCATGGGAACGACGCGAACTTATTGACTCTTCTGTTAGGCTGACGCTGCCTAATAAAATTAAAATCATATAAAATTCTTACGTTCATATGCATTACTATGCTTTTCCTTATGGATCTTATTGATGCCATACGAAGCCATGAAAAATCATTCTTAATGTCACATCTGAAATGTTGATGCTTTGATCATATTTCTTCCTATAAAATGTAAATATTTTAATTAGAGTTATCTATTTTATCATGCAGTTAGTTGGAAGTACGTGATATTTAGATATTTTATTAGTTCTTTTGTTGTTAGCGTGTAAGTGTAGTAGTAAGTATTTATTTATTTAGAGATATTTTTAAGGCTTGTACATATTTATAATAATAAATTGTTTTTATCTTATTTGTGGATATTTGAATTTCAGGCTGATGACAAGTTTGAAAAATAATGACGCATAATAATTATCGACGCCTATTTAGAAAAACTAGTTATAAAGTAAGATGACAAATGATAAATAAAGATTGAATTTTTAATTAAACATTTCAAAACGTAAAGATGACACAGGAAAGACTAAAAAATAAAATAACCGATGGCAAAACAGATCAGTATCAAAAGGGATTAGTTTGGAATAGTTGCACTATTGTTTATATACAGGGAATAGTTGTTCAACCTCGAACCGAAAAGAGGCCTCACCGGTAGATGGCGTCCGGCCTGAAATGTGCCCATTGAGGAATTTCAAGGAATTACTACGCGTCCTACGAGAGACGTTGCAAGATTGGTGCAATGCCAAGGGCTGTTACCTGGCGGCGCGACGTGGAGCCGCATGGACGAGTGTTTCTAATTCCGAATATATCGTTGTTTATTTTTATATTTTTCCGCCATTGTTCAGCTTGAAGAAGCTTTACTTTGTAAAATGTTTGTGTTTGGGTTGTAGTGATTAATTTTGTGCTCTTTGTTTTGGGCTGAGTAAATTGCGATTATCTATCTACGTTTTTTCTAGGTAAGTACAAAAGTACCTACTTCTTTTGTTTTGTAGTTTTTATCGGAAATCAGAATATTGCAATAGCAGTTTCGAAGTTTAATACACAGAACAGGTTTAATTAAATACGATGAACATTTTTATAACAATCACATATATGTATAAGGGATAGGGCAAATCCATCAGTATGCTTTCTCATAATATTAACGTTTATTTTGTAGGTACATCAGTACCTACATTCATATGCACAGATGTTGTACATCTAGGTGTCTGATCAGTTTTGAATAGTTAATTGATTGATTAATATGCATGTATATGGAAGGATGACAAAATGTATGGAAATAATATTAAATTTAATTAATAGCATATTATGATATAAGTGTATAAGATGGCCTTTAAAGCGAGCGCCTTTAGTTTTCTTTAAATTAACTTTTTTGGGTTATTCCACATTTGTATTTTTTTGATTGTTTCAGTTTTTGACAAAGTCTTTACAAACCAAGTCAAAATTACATTAGATTTTAATTTGTTTCAGATAAGATCTATTTTGAGAGCATCAATTTGAAAAGAAACATCCCCTGGGCGAGAAGCTTTCTTTGATCGCTGTGCCTACAAAGTATGTCTTCCTCAGTATTGCAAAATATTTTCCCATTAAATGTGGTTCAAGAAATCTCAGCAGTTAAATTTTTAAAGACTGCTTTTTGTGTACTTGGGTACCCTTTAAATGGTAAATACATCCCTTACAACAGGAAGAGTTCCAAAGGAAATTAAAAGCAGTGTCATTGTGCGTATCCCAAAAGTGCCTAGACCAAATAAACCAGAAAAATATCGACCCATTAGATTATTATCGGTAATGGACAAAATTCTGGAAATTGTGGTATGCACAACTGCGACAATTTCTAGAGGTAAACAAATTGTTCTTTAAAGGTCAGTCGGGTTTTTGGGAAAAAACATTCATGCGAGTCAGCATTACAGTATGTGTGTTCGAAATGGCGTTCATATGTTCGTGATGGAAATGTCCTGAGCATTTTCATTGGCCTTCAGCGTGCTTTTGGAACCACCGATAGGAGAAGATCATCTGGAAGATCGCTCCCATGTGACTAGAGTGAGTAATGTGTTCTCAAATCCGGGTAATAGTGTAATAGAGGTACCGCAGGGCAGTGTTCTGAGCCCCATTTTGTTTGTGCTATATGTCACATTTCTGTGTTTGTTTGCGGACGATATGTTGATCTGTGTTTGCGGGAAGGATTTTAATCAGGTTGTAGATACTATGAAATCAAAATTTGACATCCTGTATAACTGGTTGTGTGTAAATAGGCGCAGGTTAAATGTAAAAAAGACAAAGTACATTGTTTTTGACCCTAAGCAGAATTGTAAATAATTATAGGATTAAGATAGATAATGGCCCAAATCAAAATGCATATAGTATGAAATATTTAGGGGTAGTCTTGGTTTCTCAGCTTAATTTTTCATTACATGTAGATCATATTAGATAAAAAAATGGAAAAAAGATAGAATTTTTTAGGAGAATAGCTGAGAATCTTAGTCACTGGAATCATCTTCTTATATATAATACCATTATATATCTGCATTTCAATTACTGTTTTTGATTGTTGCTATCATGTAAAAAGGTTGATATACAAAGACTCCAGTTAGTCCAGTTGCTACAAAATAAACCTATGCGCACTATATTGTTCTGTACATGTTATGCTCACATTAATTTAATACTAAAGACACTTGGATGGCTTTCAATACAACAAAGCGTAGAGATGTCCAATGTACTATTTATTTTTAAAACAAAACATTTATTATTGCTTGAATAAGCTGGTTTGAAGGCGATTCATGTTTATCCCACTGGGAATTCATAATGATTGTTTTATTACGGACTTTAATATATAAACAATGTAAGTCATATTCAAAATGCGAATTGACGTTATAATTTTTTTATTCACTATTCACTTTTATTCACGGAGTAAAAAAAACATTTTAATATTACTCCAAGAGTTATTTTTAGTTACTTCGTATTTGAAAAAGTTGTTTGCAGTTTTTTTTTAACTGGAACATGAAACTTGAAAAAGTATATATAATTGTATTTTTCCAATTTACTACAATTAAGGATTTTTTTTAAGTGTAAAAAAACTAATATTTTTCTATCGAGTTTGAATTTTTTAAATTAACTTGATACATCAGTGTTTATCACAATAGCTATATCAGCAACTTCTAATTGAAAAACGGCAAAATTAATTATGGTTTCAAATTTCCTAAACTGGTGATTAATTGTAACTTATAATATACAAGAAAGTTATTTTAGGAACATGTAACTTTACAAATTTGATAGGCAATAACACAAAACTTTAATATGAAAAAATTTGTCATCTAAGATAAAATAAATGAATCATTTCAAATGGAAATAATACAAGTGAACTTAAAATGATCAGTTGAAAATAAGGGGTGGATCAAACCAGAAGTTGCCCGAAACAGCACACTTCTCTCGATGCTTATTTTTATCTTATATAATTGCTCTTTAGTTTTAAAGGTTATATAGGTTGATGTGTTTAATTAATTAAATTGGTTTATTTTCGAGTAAATATAGTTTGACTCGGATGTTGTTTGTTTCACTATCCTAAATCCGAATTTTTTCAAAAATTATTTACTTGTTTATAGAGAATAACCTACAGTATATATTTTGAAGAGTACATTTATATTATTTTAATTTGATTGTCAATTATGTAATAGTAATAATGATAATAATGGCTATAAGCGATTGAAAGTTTTGAACATTGGCTGTAGACCTGGAGCGATATTATATGTACCGATACATAAATTAGTATTATGCCGAACTCATATTAAATAAAGACGTAAAGTGTGGCAAGTATAACTGGAACAGCGGAAAGAATGCGGGCAAAAAATTGGCGATGTTGTCGAGTAGTTTTTTGAGAACTAATATTTATACCTATTATTTAGATAAACACATAATTTAATATACTAATTAACTCATTGAAAATAAAAAGTAATATCCAAACTGGAACTTTACTATTACTTCAACTTTAATTCATAATCTATTTTACACATTATCAATTTAAATAAATTTGCGACATTTATATCTATTTGCCCGATACATCCGGCAACAAGTGCGTCAAATTCCCCTCGTCCTCGTGACAAAGTGCATCAAGGCGATTGGCTGCAAGTCATTTTTCCTCTCTTTGCTTCTCAGACGTCGCTGTTCCAAATAAGTTTGCCACACTTTATCTAAAGTGGTAAGAGGTTTGATTTCAGTTTTTGAACACCCTATTTCTTATCTCCCCCTCTTTTGCAAAAATAATGAAATTTAATAAAATGAAAACAGTTAATTTTATTATTAATCTCCAAATAACGGGGCTTTTTAATCAATAATTTGATATATACATGTTCCTGGTGCATTAAAGCATAAAATTGCAGAAAATGTTTAATTGTCTTCTTTCTATAAAAAGAAAAAATACATAAAATAACTATACCTACCGACTATTGGAACTAAACTTAATTTTTATCTATATTTCTCTATAAACATTGTAAGTTTAAAAATTGTAATACCTTACTTTTTCATTAATAGGAAGCGAATAATCAATTTTTATAAATATATTTTTTTATAGTTTTTTATGTTTTTAGTGTTCCTAATTTTGAATGCGTTAAAAATATCCAGCTTATATTGTAAAATTTTACTCATATCAATTCAAAACGTTTTACATTTAGCAAATAGGATTTTATTATTGTTTATTATTTTCCCATTTTTTAATGGTATATGCAGATCTATTTTCTTCTATTACTGCATTACGTTGGGGTTTGGAACCTTCGGCAACATGCACTAAAACAGAGTTTTATCCACAATACCAAAACAGAATATTTTCACTCGACGCGCGTTTCGCTAACCATGTTAGCATCATCAGGAGATGATTAACAGTTTTAATCATCTCCTGATGATGCTAACATGGTTAGCGAAACGCGCGTAGAGTGAAAATATTCTGTTTCGGTATTGTGGATAAAACTCTGTTTTAGTATTACTGCATTAATTCAGTTATATGAATAATAGAAACTAGTAAAGAAATTGATCACAAAAATCAATGTGTAATAAATGCTAAAAACCATTTTACCAAACAATAAAATAAATTCAATTGAAAAGTCAAGATTGGGGAAGCACGCATTGAAAATTTCATTCTATATAAAAATTAAACTGATAAAACTGGTTCTTGCCACTTAGCCTTGGCTGAAGTTCATTTCTTCTACGGCTCCGCGAATATAATTTTGTATTCCCCTTTCTACCCCTTCCTTTTCGTATGTAGGGTAAACATTGCATGTGTTTTCATTCAGTAATACTGTTTTTGATGCCAGCCACTGGGGGCAGCACCTCTCCACAGACCCCATTGAACGATTATTTCTTATAAAGACAATGGTTGTACTTAGATCACCAAGGGCCAATGTGATTTGCGAATATGTTGATTGACACGGTTCTTGAGTTGTCCGTTGTAATTAGGGTTAATAATACTTACCTAGAAGCTCTGAAGACCATAAAGGAAGTGGTTAAAAATACAAAAGATGCTGAGAGCATTAGATAGATCAGGGAAACCAAGGACGGAAATGTTCTAATAACCATAGAAAAGGACCAAGAAGCGATGAAATTCTTAAAAGCAGCAGTGGAATCTATCAATATGAAAGCAACCACGAGAGGTACCCATTGGCCTAGGAAAAAACCTTTTCACATTCGTGGGTTGGATGCAACAGCCACGGTACAGGATGTGGCTGAGGCAATAGATCGAAGGGTCGGAGAGCAGATTCAAGAAAACTGCACTATTGGAAATCTAAGGCCGAATGCCGGCAACACTTTGGCAGTCATAATCTCTGTGCCAGAAGACAAGGTCCGTGAATTAATTCAAAATCCGTATATTCGTATTGGGCTATCAAATAGAACCCAGAGTGAGCGTAAATCGATGTAAAAGGTGTGGTTATACGATCAGCAAACTGAAGAGTGTAAGGGACCAGATCGCAGAAATTGCTGCTTTAACTGTGGAAGAGAAGGACCCCTGTCAAAAGAGTGCAAAGAGGAATCTTTTTGCCTAGTTTGCAAGGAGACGCATAAGTCAAATACCGGAAAATGCATTAGCTTCCGAAGAGCACTGAGTACCAGAAAAATAATGAAACGTCCGAAACATAACTCTAGTGATGAAAATATTACAAATTAACGGCAATCCTAATGTCCCAATCCATGGCATTGATGCGCTCACTGGGGCTAATAAGAAATGTGATGTTATTTGCATCAGCGAGCCAAATATATATGAATATTTATTCATATGAAAAAGTGCGAAACTGGGAATATAAATATGTATGTCAACCTTACCAAAGACGCGTTAATTGTTAATGTGAATAGCTCCATACCAGTTTTAAATGTCTTTAGTGGTAACTGTTTCGTCTGTGCCGGTATACAAACCTGTCCGTTTTGTCGGTGTAAATATCCCCAAACATCCCTTTTCAAAGCTTCCAAGACTGCTTAGCAGAGCTGCAGGACGTAGTGCTACGCATCCGGCATGGGAACAGGAACACACCGCTCGTGATCACTGGAGATGTTAACTCCAAAAACGAAATCTGAGAAGGCAGAATGACAAACCGTAGAGGCAGTGAATCTTGTTCTAGTGCAATGCCATGAATCTAAATGTCATTAATGATGGACTTGTCCCTATGCTTGTTAGAGGACAATCATACATTGATCTTATTATAGTCTGTGACCGAATACAACATCAAAACCCCCAGTGGACGGTGCTTGTGGACCCTGATGTGCGAGGACTATCGCTTGCCATTTTGGTGGAACGAAACAATTCAGGAGCACACGATGTTCATAGTACATCCGAAATTTGTCCAAATATCGTCCAGTATATCCATGGACAAAAAATTAACATCCATTGGCGAACCTTTTGTGGCGTGTCAATGTATAGCCGTTTATTTGATGTCCATTGGACATCCGATATAGGTCCATATACCATACAGTACATTCATTAGTCCAAAATGGATATCCATTGGTTAGTCATTTTTAGCATGCCAATGTATAGCCGCTTGTCTCTGTCCAAACTATATCATTTTGTTGGACTTAATAATAATTTTTAATAAAAACTCAAACCAATCTAGGCTGCAATTAAATTTGTACTCTATATTGTTTTAATTCGCTTTTCATAAGCTATGGAGAGTGAAAGGAAAAATTAAGGTAAACAAATAAAAATTCATCATAACAAGCGCCTTCATCTGCGACTCTGCGTTAGTTCCTTGTTCCTTTTAGGAAAAAGGAAAAAGATTACATGTTCGATCACACGTGCCACGTGACCTTGTTTATAATTTCAATTGGAAGATCACGTGGAAATATGCCAATAATGCTTTATTTTATCTTGCAGCAGTCAATTCAATCGAAATGACTTGTTTCATTCACTAGCCTCCATTAGGGAGATCGGTGGTTTCATTCCATTTTCGGTTGGTATTCTTTTCTTTCTTTTATTGGTAAAGAAGGATGAAACCATATTTGTGGATTACCACTTCCACCAATCGAATTGGTCGTATTTCATGTATGTCACTTGTCAAATGTCATTTCGCGCGGGATAAGGAACAGTTACGTGCATTTTTCGTATCTTTTTGTTATTCATAATCAAATAATTATCAGAATAATTCGATTGTTTTAAAAGTCTTGCATTCCTTTGTGGGTATCCGGTAAAATATACCCAGTGCCAGTGCATAATTATTACTGTTTCTGTGATCTGTGGTGACGCCACCGGGCGTGTTATTTTTACGTTGTTCTTTCGCCATCGTTTTTGCTTGTGAAAAAGACATCTATGCTTAACTTTTTAATATCTGTTCTCTGTGGCATTTAAATAAATAATATTTAGTTGAATTATGTATATGTGCTTTATTTTTATTAAACAGGGTAATTTTTTTATATTTCAAGAGCTCCCCTTAGAGGATTTAAATACTTCTAAAGTTAGAAAAGATAATTAAATTCAAAGTTATCTTTTCAAAATTTGTCATTTTGCAGGTTGTCAATTTTGTGTATATATAAAAAGATCTTTTCTTTAATTCCAAATAAGTATATTATAATGTATTTAAGAAAACTTACAACCTGCCAAGTTTGACATTTGCAGAAATATTTTTAAACTTTTGATTAGAAATGATTCATAAACTAGAGCCTCTCATTTTTTTCTAACTTAAAATATCGAAATATAAAAAATAATCCTATACAACCGAGCCTAAATTATTAATAAAACATGTCCAAAATGCATCCCAATATGTAACCCCTATGGACTAGAGTTGGAATCCAGAAGGATCTCCACGCGTGTGTCGTTTGTATAGTCCAATGGACCTCTATTGAATATCACTTGGACAAATTGTGGATATCGAATGGACATGCCATATGTCCAGTAACAAACATCCATAAGCTGTCCATTGAATTGCAGTGTGTTATCTGGGTTAGATGTTCAGCACGAGAGGAGTCTTTTTCAAAGAGCAACAAATGACCCAAACTGGCGTGAAGAGAAACATAGAGAATACAAGACTGCAAAAATCATTTTAAAGACGAAAATTAAAAGATTAAAAGGCGGGAAAATTTTTGTAACGACTTGGAAGACGACATATTTGGCCAAGGATTCCAAATAACAAGAGCTAAACTACAAAAAATGCCCCCCCCCCCCCCTGTGATACAAGACTGTAATATGCTTAACCGCCAGGAAATATTGGATGCCTGCGACAGAATCAAGCCTGGTAAAACCTCAGGGTCAGACAATATACCATCTGTGATAATAAAATCTGTGATAAGTAGTAATGTCCAACTTTTTATGAACTTTTATAATTCGTTTTTAACTAGACGGTGTTTTTCAGAAGAATGGATAATAAGAAAACTTATCACTTATCGAAAAACTAAGAAAGTCTCCCGATGACCCCACCAAATACCGCTCAATTTGTTTAATAGACGAAATTGGAAAAGTCTACGAAAGACTCTTAAATGCCCGGTTGATTGCGGAATTGCAGGAAAAATTAACGGCTTCCACGAAAACCAGTTTGGATTCCGTAAAGCATGCTCTAATTCGCATACAATGAAAAAGATGCAGAACCTGTTAGCTGTAAATAAGGGAAAACATTGCGCAATGATCTTAGTGCGATCAACACGGCCACTTGGACAGCCATCAGCGACGAGCTCGACAAAATAGGGGTAAGTTCATACCTCAAAAACATTCTAAACTCCTATATGGATGGATGAATAATAATCCTGGAGAGGGACCTTGAGAAAGAAGTTTTTGGAGGCGTTCCGCAGGGCTTGGTCCTCGGCCCTTTCCTTTGGAATATTCTGTATAACAAGGCAATGAACGTACCTACACCAAGTGGAGTCGTAATATTGTGTTATGCTGACGATTTAGCGGTATTCGTAGCTTCTCAAACTTCCAGCGGCATGATTGCTAAGGCAAACCGTACTTTGAATCTTGTATTCCATTGGATGACTCAGCACCATTTAGAGATTGCTCCTGGAAAGCCGAAGCCATTCTACTGAGCTACAAGAGAAAGACCGATGCGATAAAGTTTAAAATGCAAAATCAGGTAATACAACTCGAGGGAACCGTTAAATATCTGGGATTTCATCTAGACCGATGGCTGAATATGATAAACCACATCCGGAAATCCTGTCTGAAGGCTGCGAAGCCCTTAAAGGCTCTAAACTGCCTTCTCCGAAATATTGGCGAACCATCTGCCACGAAACGGCAGATTCTGGCGATAGTGTGTCAGAGCGTAATCTTGTACGGTGAGCCAGTTTGGGCCCTTAAGACGTATTTAGAAATTAACAAGCAGAGACTTATAAGGACGCAGCGCAACATTGCGCTTAGAGTGTATTCTGCTTATTGCACCGTTTCAGGTGCATCTAGTCTCAATCCTCTGCATCTATTGCATTAGGAGAGGAGGAGAGTATTGCAGATGGGTGGTGCAGTTACCTCTACCAAAAACGGATGGAACTGAAGAGGACTCTGGAGGAATGTCAGAAAGAGTGGCAGAATGACGCAGAAACCTGGACTAGGCGTCTTGTCAGGGATATTTTACCGTGGCATAATAGGAAATGAGGAAGAGTATTCTACCAATTTACTCAGTTCCTCTAAGGCCACGGCACGTACACTTTTAAAATAAAAAAAAGAGAGACGAAACATGCATAAGCTGTGATGCAGCTGTAGATGAACCAAATCTCCCTGTCCTCGAGTGTCCTCCCTCAATGGGTAGTTAAGCGCCAAAACCTCTATTCAGACTTGGGAGAAATGAATGTCAACAACGTCAACTACAAGATGCTCGAACGTGAGGATATGTGGAATAAAATAAGTGATTTTATTACTTATGTGATAAATTTAAAAGGAAAACTGGAGTTAAGCGCTCAGGCTATTGCGGAAAACTAGGCAAACTGAATTATAATTTAGAAAACTATACAGATAAGATCCTACCGGCTCTCATCTGAGGAGATATTCTTAGGGACGGGTCCAGATGGGAGCGGCGGAGAAACAACACGGAGGAGATTAGTAGGTAGGAGTTGACCGAGTCCCACATCCTTGGGTGCCTAGTGCGTTCCAAGGTTCTGGGTGCCTTCGTGTGTCCTCAGGTAAAAAGTAAGTAAAAGCATTCTCCGCCGTGTAATAAAAAAAGGTTGTAATCAGGGGGAAACAGATGTCCTCGGAGTGAGTTCCACAATGATGCAGTGCGCCAGACAAAGGAGTTCCTATAAAGCGATGGTCTAGGTGTTTCCAGTTGTACGACTACCTGGTGCATTCTAGCCGTCTGTCGTGACTGTCTGACAGGAGTTTTTGGGGGCGGAACGAGGCGGGCCAAATCCTGGGAATATCTGCGGTGAAAATATCTGTAAAACAAGGACATCTCGGCCACATGTCTGCGGTGTTCCAGACTATCCAGAGTCCTGGTCAACTCCGGGTCGCCGACAAGACGTACAGCTCTCTTGGTGCGACACCCCAGATATGTGAGCAATATTCTAAGCTCGATCTTATTTGCGCTTTGTAGTGTATACAGTGTTTTGTTGCGAAATTGCGCACAAAGCTTCTTGAAGACTGATTTTGCGATGTTAGCAAAGTGGTTATGCCAGAACCTCTTGCTGTTGACCGAGACACCCAGTAGTCCGATTGACGAAGATGAAGGAATGGTCGATCCTGTCATAATGATATCAGGGCCCGCCTTATTGGCTCTCTTGATTAACGTGGCTGCTTGGGTCTTTGTTGCATTGATCTGGACCAAATTTCTGTCGCCCCAAGTTTGACCTTTCTCCAGGTCTTAATTGATTGCTGTAATCTGTTCCTGCCTATGTGATAAGTCCCATGACTGAAGTTTATGTTAGTTTGACGTGGTTTTCTTGCTTTTTTGGAATATGTTGCAATAGACGACTTTCCAAGAAGATGGGTAAATCCCTTTTCCTTAAGACAGAGAAAAAACCGGAAAAAAAAAACGGGTGTTAGTTCGTGGGGGCAGTTCTTTAACACGATGGCAGGTATTCCGTTCGGTCCTGATGCCTTTTGAGTATCTAGTACTCTAAGAATTTTATGAATATCACGGTGATGAAACTTGACTTCTGCCATGATAGCGTTGATGTTCGATATGGTGGGGAGAGCCTTGCCTTGGGACGTCTAAGGTAGAGTGCGATGAAAACATTTTGGCGAGCATGTTTGCTCGCTATGAAAACATAATATATGAAAACAATTATAACAACTTATATTGCTTGAACTCATAAAACAAGATAGAAAGTATTTACCAATAATATCTTAATGAAAAATTAAATAATACAGTATAATGATTGATTTATTCAAATGTTGAATTAAATATTGACAGTCTAGCTCTTGGGCAGAACTTCACACTCAAAATATAAATATAATTTCGGGCTAGCAATTACTATATAATTAACGAAATCGTGGTGTCATTTAAGGTTTGGTTTTTTTCGGATGTAAGCTGGGCCAATATGGATTGAAGGCACATGTTTTAGCTAATTCAAAGGCCCACTACATCACGCGGATATTCATAAGAGTAATGAATAGAAGCCGTGTGGGCCTGTTTGAATCAATAATACAAACATTATTTGATTGTTTCTATTTCAAATATGAGAATTAATTATTGTCACGATAGCAAAAAAAAATAATACACCTGCGCTTAATCTACTTAGCTAACTATAGTTTTCTCACGTTTTATCATAAAGAACTTTCTTCTGTTTAATAATGGGAAAATGTTAAGTCCAATTATTTTAAAAACGTCCTTATACATTTATAGAAATGATATTGAGTTTCTCTGTTACCATCATGTTGGTGTAATTTATGAGTAGTTAACAATTTTATCATTCTTATTGATATATTATTCTATTCGTAGTTTAGAAGTAGGGCTAGTTCACTAGTTCACTGAAAATATTACACCCCGTTGAAATCCCAAATCAAACTAACAAAACTAACCCAAACAAACCCAAATCAAATTAAAATTATTTTCCTTCAAGGTTCATTTTACATTATATTCAGTATTTCTAAAATGTTGACCTATTAGCAACTCTAATTTCCTAAGCAGAGATGCTTTTTGGATTTGTTAAATCGCCTCAAATATAACAAATTTTTCATTTTGAAATCTCCAAATTGAAAAAAGATTAAAAGAAACTGATATTCAATAAAATTAACTTGAGAACATTTTTAAATCACGATGCAAAGGCTAGAAGCCATTCGTATGACTGCACAGTGGCTCGTCCGATAGAAACTGGAAAGGGAAATCAATCAAAATATTCTTGGACAATTAAGCTACTTTAAAAACTCTTAACTCTAGCCATTGTTCATCCATGGTAGTATGGAACTGTAAGGAACTACTCACCAAACTATGTAGAGAAAATCAACTTACACTGATCTGAATATAGAGGATATGATGACGAGAGAGCTGATGCTCTTGCAAGCCAGGGGGCGTAACGGCCTTCGTAGGACCAGAACCAGTACTGGAAATAGCCTACAACACAGCTAAAGAAGCCATCTTCACGTGGACACAACAACAATTTGGAGACAAATGGAGATATCTACCAGGCTTAAAACATTTAAGGATGGCAGTGAATCTACCCTCAGGAGCGGGAACTAGGGAACTACTTCAACTTGGCCGACCGCAGGTAAAGGTTGTAGCTGGAATGTATACTGGTCATTGTTGGCTAAGAAACCACATAAATAAGATAGGGTTTTTGGAAGAAACCAAATACCACCTGTGCATGGAGGGTGGAGACACAATGAAACATGTTTTATGGCACTCTCCAGCAATGTACAGGATGAGACAATCAGTGTTTAAAAGTTCTCAAATGACACTTATAGATTTGAAAACTATCCATCCCAGAAAGGACCGAGCCATAGATGTGAGTCATAATAGACCAAGGGTTGCAGTGGAGGGTCCCGTCTGGGCATCCTCACGTGAACGAAATACGAATTAAAAAATTTAATTATACTTACTAGATTTTACTTTTGGAATACTAGGAATAAAAGATAAATAATAAAATTGATAGATAGATGAACTGAAAAGCGATTTATCACCATATAACCATAAGATGGTTAATTATGAACAAAACATGTTAAGCATGTTATCCGATTTTTTAAACATTTGGCTCCACTTATAGCAACATCTGAGATAATAATAATTATTATATTAAGCTTATACGTCAGTTTAGCGAGAAAACTTATTATCAAAACGAGAACTTCCCGCAAGGAATAATAAATAGGAGTTTCTTTACAATTTTATTTACTCATTTTATCTCATTCTCTCGCAGGCTACATCCTATAGATCTATATCTTTTTATTGCTGTCGCTTTTTCCGTTTCATCGAGTCTCAAATCACTCCCTATGGCGCTAAAATGTTTTCACTTCAAAAAGCAATTGTTTCAATTTTCGGCGTCAAAGTGCATCATTCGTATTTCTTCATTAATGTGTTGCATTAAATTTAATCTATCCTATGAACCCAAGAAAACTTAAAAATCGAAAATAACACTAGACTATGTAAGGACAGCTCTATGGCTGATAGCCTCAGGTAATCGCGACGAATTTCATGGCAAAACGTTTTGGGTGAAATCAATATCTAGAAAGGACTAATCGCTAACAAGTGACGTATTGCTTTTGGGCCTTTGCTATTTGGAGCGAAAATGTAGGAGGGCAGCTAGTGCGTGGAAGGGTAATCGCGATCGAGGCTCAAGTGGTGCAACGTTACCAGACTACTACGAGAGTAGCGAATATTAGGATGCTCGTATATAAAGAATCTATCCCGTACATTAAAATTTCTCCAATATTGTAAAAGACACATTTCCATAAGGTGTTTCGTCCTCTTTCTATAATGTGGTATTTCGTAATTTATTTATTTAATTATCTAATACCATGTTCGTGCACTTTCCCAAAACAATGGGAACAAGTTACTAAGTGCCTACGTTTTATATTTCGTGCATTATTGCTAACCATCTCTCTAAATACATACATTCGTACGATATGTATTAGATACATTATTCATATTATGTATCTATATACCTATAAAATATTAACAAACGCCATGCTTTTACATGCATATTTAAAATCATACGCGTTAATTATTATCGAAACTCTTCTGCAATTCCCTTATAGTGCCGGCAACAGCGCAAACAAAATAAATGAGATTAGTTTGCGAATCTACCAAAATTATTGGCATATTTCGTTGTGTATTTAGATATACAATTTATATTGTTAGGCGCATTTTTAAATAGGTAAAACCAGAGATAAATAAATATCTAAAGAGAGATTGCCGAAAGATACGGAAGTTTTTAAGACCGCTTATTCATTGCGCATTCCCGAGGAGTGTTGCGTTTGGTGGCAATCGAAACTAAAATTTTGAACAGCTTACCCATCTGTGAGTCAGCGTGACATTTGATTTGAATTTGAATCTCGATCAAAAGTGATAAAATATGAAATTATTTAATTTGTTAACAACGGTAATACTTTTGTGTATTGTTAATATTAGCTTAAATAGTGTGGTTTATTTTTAAGTAAAGTTGAAACAATTAAGGCGTAAGTATAATATCTCTGAAATTCTATAGTTCGCAGTTAATATAGGATAGGCATACAGAAAATTAGTTGATTTTTTCCGCGGGAAACTTTTTGCTTCTTTTGTTCAGAGAGAATGTAGGCCAAAATATCTATTGTAACTGGAATACGGCCTTAGAAATAATCGAATACGATATATTTCCGCTACCGCGGTACATTGGCAGTTTCTGGTGAATATCTCCAGTACTTTTTTTCAGTTTTTTTTCTCCTAAAAATTAAGGGTAAGTAGTTTATATGAAGAAAAAAAATTAAAAATTCTCTAACGATTTTATTTAAATTTTTTACATGTTTACCATTTAGTAAGACTAATCACGTAGATACTGCACCATTTTCTCCGGGAATAATCGGTAAAGGCCACTATACTCTTGGAACAAAAATGGAAAAAAATCGATTTTATCGATAACGGATTTAACGATTTTTTTCACTCTGTACTTATTTACCAATTAGTAAGGGAAATAATTATGCATTTGTTGGGTCAAGTTTCGTTTAGCGGAAATCCGTTAGGAAGAAATTAAATTTATTTTTGACATTATAATACCTCTCTCAACGCAGAACAATCAAAATTTTTCGCCGCAAATACATCAATCTCATTTAAAAAAAAAAAAATTAAAAGAGCGAAAATCCATTAGAAAAAAATTCTTGGCTTAGAGTAACTCTCTACCTCTCTAACCCTAATTACCCAGAGTAAAAAGACAAGCGCGCTACGCGCGCTTGTCTCTTCGCTATCCCGAATTGCCCCAAACTAACCCAAACTAACCCAGACTAACCCAAACTAACCCAGACTAACACAAACTAAACCAAACTAACCCAAACTAACCTAAACTAACCCAAACTAACCCAAACTAACCCAAAATAACCCAAACTAACCTAAACTAACAAGAATAATAAGACAAGCGCGCTACGCGCGCTTGTCTCTTCACTATCCCGAATTACCCCAAACTAACCTAAACTAACCCAAACTAACTCAAACTAACCCAAAATTATCATATAAAAAAATCTAGTTTTCTGGAAAACAAAACATTTGCGGAGAAAAGGAAAATTATTTTTGTGCTAGTATTCTTGTATAGAATCATCCTATAGAACGATTTTTTTTGTAGCCGATTTCCGCTAAAAGAAACTTGAGCCCATTTGTTTAGTTTTCCTAGGAAAAATAAGATAAAGCCACTTTACTAGTGGAAACATTCACCTTCCAATTTTTCTTAGTTTTGTGGCGGAACTACCTATGTCCCATTTTTTTTTAGTTCTGTGGCAGAATCATATGAGCGAGAAAGTATGTGCGGCCTTGCCGTACCGTCTGTTTAATGTTGTTTTCTTTTTAGTGAAGTGTTAAACAAAGTCTGACCCTGGCCAATTCGTATTCTCACTGATGTTGAAGTCCAAACCCTACTGTCATAAGCTGGATCCACACTGATTGATGCAAAACTCTTAGTCCTTATTTCCTGTTTGGCATCCAATAGAAATAATGTAGGAGCATACTTTCAGACTAAAGTTGAAGATATCGATATTCAATGGGAAAATGAACAAAAGTACGAAATATTCGTATTATAAGGAATCCTCAACCATCTCTTGAGCCCCATATATTACGTAACATAATAAGTATAGATTATATATTATTTTTCTAATTTCTGAAAATCTTCTTTGCCGTAATCCATGTACAGAATAATAATAGGTAATAATTTTAAATATAGTAATTGTGTGGTCGGAGACTAGTTTAAAAAAATTTAAATTTTTCGTTATCAGTGTTCTACACCCCTGGCTAATAGAGGTACAAATAAACACTTTTTTATTGTTCCTGAAAATAATTCGAAAAAACGCGAAGAAGGGCTCCAGATTATGATGAATTTAAATGATAAGTCGACTAGAATGTATTTGTGTGGAGACCATTTTGAAGATAAAAACTTTGCAGATTCGTGACAAAGGAGATTAACTAGCTTTGCGGTAGCCTTTTTAAAGCCTCGAATCAAAATTATCAGTGATATTCTAATTAGACTTCCTCACACTTCCCACAATGTTCCCCATATAACCCAACCTACTCAATCCACAAGTACATGTAATCCTTGTTTTATAGAAACTGTTCTATAAGGGCTAATCCTCCTGAGAACCCACATTTCACTTTTTTTCGGTTTTTGAGGTTTAGATTAAAATAAAAATTATATATATTTATTATAATCAAATGTGTTTTATTTAACATTAATAAACTTCCCTATTTTATAATATAAAAAGGGAACAATCTTCCTTAAAAGAACGTTGTTTGTTTAACACCTAATGTATGCTTAAAAATTAAATTATGCGTTATAATATTACAAAGTCGCATCACAAAACTTTCGTCAAAATTACATAATTATGCATAAAACCTTTGAAATATTTAAATGTGCCTATACTAACTAGGTACTTTGCTCCTAAAAAGAAATACTTTTTAGGTACTTTTTACCTCTACGTTCTTATGTAAGTTCTAAAGTTGTGTTTCAAATAACAGAAACACCTTAATTTTTCCATAGGGGCAAAACATAATCGAATATATTTGAAATAATGACAAAAATGGAAAAATTATATGCGAATTTTAATAAAACCGTGTTCCGAAATTATTGAATTTGCAGTTTTTACTGAATTTTCGTTCCGACACATCATTTTTGGCAGATTTTACAGGCAAAGTTTGCCAAGAAAAATGATTCGGAATGAAAATGCATTAAAAATAGCAAATTTAATCATTTCGGATCACAGCTTAAATAAAACAATAATTTTGAACATGGCGCCATACAGTCGGTAAGGAAATAATTTACATTACCGACCCATAAACACAAAAACAGTTATCTGTAATACCGATCAACCCATATGTAATTCATCCCGAGGATACTGGCGGCGCTAGTGAAAACTGTCTTAAAAAAATATCATTGAGTCAGCAATCTCTCTTTTTTATTTTATCTCTGGGTAAAACCGTATATTTCGAACTTAAAGATCTGTTGCTTGTGTGCGGGTCGGCCGATTTGTTTACAGGACAGTTTATAAGATTTTGTTCATGATTAATTGTTTATTTTTATTTCTTTTCTCGTACTTTTGTGGTAACTTAGTGTAAGTAATTATGCCTCAGAAATGTTGCATACCTATCCGTAATGGCAACTATAAATGGGCCTAAGTTTCATGTTTTTGTTACCAAAGGAGGTAAGTTTACGACACAACTGTCTAAAAGCTATCTCCCCGAGATATGTTTCAAGCCAGAAAAATTACGTATGTGATGCTTATTTTCCTGAAGGTAGTATAATAACAAATACAACATTTCAAGATTCAAAGACAGGTAAGTTTTTTACATTAGATTTAGTAAAACCACGGCTAAAAGAAGGTTGTATAATGTATACCTTTTTAATTGCCCTAGTTACCTCTCAAAAGAATGTCAAAATATGGTCAAGGAAAGATGAAAATCTCAAAAATGTTCATAAGATAAATTTGTTAAAAGCCTTTGAAATAAGCAAAATTGAGTTTGAGGAACACGAAAAACACATACATTTTGATAATATTGGGAAGTTTATTGTCAAATCTTCTACATTTAAACTACCATGAAATTGGTTTTCTGCCCAACGTTGGCCTCAAGATAAAATATTTACAATTTTTAAAATTGAATATACTCCTGGCCCATGCATTAATTTGGCGATTGTTATTAACTATAACCTGAATATTGAAACTTTTTTGCATGGCGAGTCAGTTTGGCACATATTTTTATTTTCAATTTATTCATATTACGAAAATTTTCTTAACGATTTTTTAAATCATATTAACACGAAAGAAACTACAATTCAAGTCACTATAGAAAAGAAAATTACTGAACAAATTTCATTCCTTGACATTCTTAAAAACGAGGGGTTGAATAGTTACGAAACAATAATATACAGAAAACCTTCACATAAAAACAGAGAGAAAAATTAACAGATTCTTATAATGATGCGTTAAAAAAAGTAAATTTTAATAAGGGAATAATTTGCATTAATTGATAATAACTATCCTATTGATTTCATTAAAAAATGCTATATAGAGTTTGAACAAGAAAATATTAGACAAAATCAAAATATACCTATTACGAACCTCTTTATTCTTTATATTCCTAGATGAGGCAAAACAAAACGATAGATAAAAAATTTAACAATCGTACTATTTTCAAAACAGAAAACACACATAGATCCAAACTAACAAAAAGAAATGTAATGAATGTAATACATTTTATATAGTTGAAACCTGTAGACCATAAACACACTTGTGCTGTTTACCCCCTGGGGACAGGCTGAGGCGGCTATATTTTCCAAAAAAGGCAAAAATTTGTAAAATGGGCGATTATTTTGCGGATATTTTGGATCTAATAATGGGTGATATAGAGACAATGGATGCAAACTTCTCTTTATATCAGTAAAAAGCAATTCGATATGTATACTTAACGAAAACGTGGTATATCCAAAAATATAAACATTCAAATATGCATCCCAATTTCTTTCAAATTCTTAGTTATTGTGTATTTGTAAAGTAAAACATAGAACGATGATTTTGTTGTCAAAAACAATTACTTTTTACTTTATCCCTTTGCTACTATCGACCGGTCCTGAGGATCCAAGGGATTTTCTATTTTGTAAAAGAGGAAGAGCCTCAAATTAGAAATGCTTGGTATGGGAAAATGGTGCCAAATGGTCAAAAACGCCATTTATTAGATAGGGCACAGCATCTCACAATGTACTTACAGTTCTGCCAGGATTTACAGGGTCGGCGAGTAATAAACCTTCCTCAAACCCCCTCGATCCTTGGAGCTTTTTATTAACTGATGCTATGTTGGGACAAGTAGTTAGATATACTAATATATAAATAGGTTTATGTCCAGAAAAATACCGGAAGTTTAAGAGACGCCCACATTCGAAAAAGAAGTGTAGACCTGAATTCACGAACGATACCACCTTGTCTAAAATGAGAGCATTTTTGGGCCTTTTCTACTTACAAAGAATATTCAAGTCCATTCACGAAGACATTAGATCGATGTGGGCTACAATGGTACAGGGAGAGCTATTGTTCGCGCCACCATGAGTCTTGCTAGAATTTAATTTTTATTAGGTTTGATGACGTTACAACTAGAAAAGAAAGGACTAATACCAATAAATTAGCTGCAATATCAGACCTTTTTGATGAATTTGTCATACATTCTAAGTTATCCTTTAGCTCCGAATATTATTTAAAAGTTGATGAGATGCTAATACAGTTTCGGGGTTGATGTCCTTTCAAAATGATTATTCCGAACAAACCTTCTAAATATGGCATTAAAGTTTAAATTTTGGCAGATGCAAAGACTCGTTATATGGTCAATGCAGAAATATATTGCGGTGCTGAAACAAAATTCGTTGAACTCAAATCTAATCCATCAAATCCTACAAGATTTGTTTTACGGCAAGGGGAGTGTATTGACACAGTGAGTGACAAGTGATATAGCTCAGTTGAACTATTTGAGACACCCAAAGACAAAAAGGTAACATATGTTTGCACTTTTAAGAACAATAAAATCTCCTGAATTTTTGTCGCATAGGAAGCGACCAGTATCTTTTTCGATTTTTTTTTATTTTCTCCATCTAATACCATAGTCTCTTACGGACCGAAAAAATCAAAGTATTATTTTACTTTCCAACATGTACCACAGTACCACAAAAATAATAAATAACCAGAATCCAAGGTTTCCTTGCTGCTACGCCTAGGCTGCTGTGACCTCGAACGGCTCGTTCCGCCGAAATTCCGCCGAAACTCGCCAGCGTAGGCGCTACGGCTGTAGTAAACAGATCGTCTAAAATACAGTAAAATTCTAGCTGTTGGAAATGCGGGGTTATACTTTGGATGTATTTTCCCTTGTTGAGTGCTTCGTGTTTTAAAGGATTTTTGGATGAGTTAACTTATATGATACACTAAATTCGATTAATAGAGAGTAACCAAAAGCCATAAGTTAATAATTTGGCGAAATAAATATAATGGTTAGAAAATAAGTAGTTTTATTTATTAGCATCTCTAATATCTTAGGAATGATTAAATCGCTGAAAACGTCAGTATAGACAACTAACCGAAAGTTGATTGGACGACTAACCAAAACAAACCAAATCTATTGAAATTGATTATAACGTATCGGAACCGGTTCAAATAACTAAGTAAAATAAGTAGATACTAAGTACCACACTTGGACGACTAATTAAAACTAATTTAATAATAATAATAATAATAATAATAAATGCCTTTATTTAAAATAATTGTAATAATAATAATAATAAATGCCCTTATTTAAAAAAATTGTTAATCTGTTAAAATTTATTATAACGTATCGTAACCGGGTCAAATGACTAAAATAAGTTGAAACTAGGTGAAACTAACCGTAAGTGAATTCAACGACTAACCAAAACTAACCAAATCTATTAAAATTTATTATAACGCATCGTAACCGGTTCAAATTATTAAAATAAATTGATACTAAGTACCATACTTGGACGACTAACCAAATCTATTAAAACATTTATTATAATATATCGGAAACGGTTCAAATGACTAAAATAAGTTGATACTAAGTGGAACTACCCAAAAATTGATTGGACGACTAACCAAAACTAACCAAATCTATTAAAATTGATTATAACGTATCGGAGCCGGTTCAAATGACTAAGTAAAATAAGTAGATCCTAAGTACCACACTTGGACGACTAATCAAAACTAATCAAATCTATTAAAATTTATTATACAGTGTCGCAACCGGTTCAAATGACTAAAATATGTTTATACTAAGTGAACCTACCCAAAAGTTGATTGGACCACTATCCAAACTAACCAAATCCATAAAATTTGATTATAACGTATCGTAACGGGTTCAAATGACTAAAATAAGTTGATACTAAGTGAAACTACCCGAAAGTTTTTTGAAAGACTAACCAAAACTCTCCAAATCTATTAAAATTTATTATAACGTGTCGTAACCATATACTCGTGACTTTTCTATTTGTAGATTTGAATACCTATCTTTTTATGTACTATATTAATAGATAATTTTGCAGTTAGTGAAATGTCTGGCAGCGTTAATATAGCGGAGTATTTTGATATGATAAGATTCAACAGCACATTATTATTTGGAATGGTTATAAAATTAAAGCTAAAGCCCATATGCTGAAAACTCATCAAAACGAATTTGAAAAACACTGATGGTTTGGAAAAATTCTTAAATAAACGGTACTAATTTCTCGCTTATTAGAATTAAACAAAATGGAACATAGCTCCGCCACATAACTGGGAAAAATTGGAAGGTCAATATTTTCACTAGTAAAGTGGCTTTATCTTATTTTCCCTATGAAAACGAACAAGTGCATATTATTTGTCTTTCTAATTGGTAAATAAGTACAGACTTTGAAGAAAATCGTTGGAGCTGTTTCCGAGAAAATCGATTTTGTTAATTTTTTTCAAGAGTAAAGGGACTGCAGCGATTTTTCACAGAAAAACGGGATAGTACGTATTATTTGCGTACTAAATTGTAAACATATAGAAAATCTAATGAAAATCGTTAAGGTCGTTTTTGTGATAACCAATTTTTTTATATTCTTCTTTATATAAACTATCCTTAATTGTAAGGTTAAAGAAAATATTTATAAAACGTCTGGAGATATGGTCCCGAAACACCTAAATAACCATTTTGGTAGAAATCGGCCTAACGGTTTTGGAGAAAAGTAATGAGACGGACAGAGACACACACACACAGGGACACAATTTTGTTTTTTTCAGAATTTAATGTTTTTTGGACTCTAGGATCCCCATAATTAATCGAGATTGGCAAAAAAAGTCGCGAGTAGCACGTTACACGTGATAAAAGTGAATACTTCTATATCGATGTTATAAGAGAGAAAGAGTGTGAGATAATCATATATTAATCAATTTTAATAGATTTGGTGAGTTTTGTTTAGTCGTCTAATCAACTTTCGGCTAATTTTACTTAGTTTCAACTTATTTTACTTATTTGAGCCGGTTCCGATACGTTATAATCAATTTTAATAGATTTGGCTAGTTTCGGGTAGTCGTTGAAGCAACTTTCGGTTAGTTTGGCATAGTCTCAACTTATTTTAGTCATTTAAACCGGTTCCGATACGTTACGAGTTATTTTAATAGATTTGGTTACTTTTGGTTTGTCGCTGAAGCAACTTTCAGTTAGTTTCACTTAGGAGGCTCAACCTATTTTAGTCATTTGAACTGGTTATAACAGATATATCGTTTACATGCAAAACTTATATTAATATAGTACATAAAAACATAGGCAATCATTTTTACAAATAAAAAAGTCACGAGTATCACAGTACCCGTAGTAGAAGTGAAAACTTCTTTATTGAGTCTCAAATAATTTTATTTATTTGAGCCGGTTCCGATACATTAGGTTTATTCTAGCAGCGATTTAAACTAAAACCAAACCAAATCCAAGCCATCCTGAGTTTGCGCATAGCGATTTAAGTGTCGCTTATATTGCAATGCGCAAACTCCGGATGGCTTGGTTTTGGTTTTTAATCGCTGCTAGAACAAACCTATTATAATCAATTTTAAAAGATTTGGTTAATTTTGGTTAGTCGTCTAATCAACTTTCGGTTAGTTTCACTTAGTCTCAACTTATTTTAGTCATTTGAACCGGTTCCGATACGTTAAAATCAATTTTAATAAATTTGGTTAGTTCGGTTTAGTCGTCCAATCAACTTTCGGTTAGTTTCACTTAGTCTCAACTTATTTTACTTATTTGAGCCAGTTACAATATGTTATAATCAATTTTAGAAGATTTGGTTAGTTTGTGTTAGTCGTCCAATCAACTTTCGGTTAGTTGCACTTAGTCTCAACTCATTTTACTTATTTGAGCCAGTTGCGTTAAGTTATACTTAATCAATTTTAATAGACTTCGTTGGTTTGGGTTAGTCGCCCAATCAACTTTCGGTTAGTTTCACTTATTCTCAACTAAAGTTCAGTACTGTATAAAAAATGGTTCAGCTATCCCGCCTTCCGTACTATTTTCTTAATAAGATGGATAATATTAAATCAGTCAAAATGCAGTAAGCACGCTCATGGAATTATGACTTTGACGTGGACTGAAGGTCACCCAGCGCTTTCAGTCAATATACACGGTGACAGTTGAGAGTTTGGATTCTGGTTATTTAGTATTCTTGTGATAGTACCATACACCAATTTAGATCAAAAAAACCTTTACCAGAGACTAAGGCTTATCACCGCAGACAGGAGCAGAATAAAGCAATTAATGAAGACCTAGAGAAAGTTCAAACTTGGGGCGACAGAAATTTGGTCTAGTTCAATGCAGTAATGACCCAAGCAGCCACGTTTACTAAGTGAGCCAATACGGCGTGCCCTGACATGATTATGGCAGGGTCTACCATTGTTTTATCCTCGTCAATCGGAATACTGGGTGTCTCGGTCAACAGCAACATGTCCTGGCATTACCACGTTGCTAAAACTGTATACACCGCAGCAATTGCTCTTGCTCTATAAAGCGCAAATAAGATCGTGCTTATAATATTGCTCACATATCTGGGGTGCCGCACCAAAGCACAACCTAAAGCTGCTAGATTCCATTCAGAAGAGAGCTGTGAGTCTCATCGATGACGCGGAGTTGACCCGGAGTCTGTATAGTCTGGAACACCGCAGATATGTGGCCGAGATGTCCCTGATTTACAGATACTTTCAAGGCAGATTTTTCCGGGATTTGGCCCGTCTCATCCCGCCCCTGGCAATGCCAGTCAGACAGTCATGACAGACGGCAAGAGCGCACGAGTTCGTCGTACAACCCGAAACACCTAGAACATCGCTTTACAAAAACTCCTTTGTCTGACGTTCTAACTCACTGTGGAACTTACTCCCAGGACATCTGTTTCCCTTTAATTACAACCTACAACTATTCATGAACCGTGTCAAGAAACATCTTCGCACACACACCGCTCGTCGAGCGCCATAGGATATCCCTTTAGTGTGTGTGCCACTGTCATTCAAAAAACAAAGATGTGTGAAAGCCAGAAATTATCCATCTTTGTAATGAGACGAAATCAGGAGTAGATGTCCTAGATGCAAAGTGCGCATTATATTCCACGTCTAGAAGAACAAACCGTTGGCTTGTAGCCATTTTAAATATCGCAGGTGTCGATTTTCGTTTTATCTATCAATTTTCCAAAGGTGGTGAGGATATTTTGCGATATGACCTTAACAAACAGCTTGCAGCAGGTAGCTACAGAACCTGAAATAAAGAGCAAACGAAAAATATATGGCATTACTCTCCCTAAAAGGGGTAGGAAAACAGCTATTAGTTGTGATTCTTGTAAAATAGCAATTTGTAATGAGCGTTGTAAGAAAATATGTCCTATGCCTTAAGATGTTGGTATGAGCAAAATGATTTGATTGAATAAAAATTAGGGTTTTTAAATTGTTTTATTTAATACATACATATAACCTATAGTTGGTCCTGGGGACACAGTGACTGTTACAATAAAATGCACTATTTTTAGACTTAGTAAGGATTGAAGAATGTAACATTAATCTGGCTTCTTCAATTAAATTTAAGCATGTTTAAATATCGTTCTTCCGCCGTTGATACGCGTATATTGCTCATTATAGCTAGGCTGAGCTTTAGGAAATGACTAGTTCAATCTAATTGCTAAAACAACAGCAATATGTTGAAGGATAAATGCAAATGTCTTGAAATCCCTTGACTTCTGCAATAGATCCTTTTGTGTAATATTTTTTGCTATTTTTAATCTCGTTAGAACTTGTCATTTTTTACTAACTATTGTGAAAGTAATTGCATGCATCAAAAGTAACACAGCCCAACAAAATGAAACTTTTTTCTTGGTGCCGGTAAAGAATGATCTTATTTTGGATAGTTGCAATGTGCTTATTCCAAAAACAAAGCATCTGCAATTATTATTCACTTGAAATTACGTTGGCGGTCGCAACAATATATGACAGTGTAACTATGCAATATTAAGGAAGGTACCAGAAATTCAAATTGTCGCATACTGATCTATTTTATCCTACTCTAATCATCATCTATAGTTAAAATTTGTCCTAAGGCGAATATGTAAATACCCGGATCATCTAACGGAACTTAGTCAAATCAAATAAACACAATTTAAAGTGAATACAACTACGTTATAATTAAAATAACTAGTAGGAAATTTTCTAAAATTCTAGGACAATGAATTAATTTTTGGAACAGACGTGTAAATGAAGGAACACCTTGTCGTAATCTTTAAAAGTAATGCTGAACTGTATAGGAATTTTTATGCTCAAATCGTTGACATTCCTCAATGGGCGCGTTTCGAGACGAAGTAAGCCATTTTAGTATCAAATTGGCAATGGAATTTTTGAATTTATTTCTTTTTGGTTATTTAGTTTATATGTTGTAATAAGGCTTGCATTTTGCGGAATTTTTCGTATTATTAATATTTAAGGATTTTTTGTGTAAATTAAAGACAAGTAAATGTTCTCTTACAAGCACTGAGCAAATGCAAACTGGCCGTAGCTTATTGAACACTTTGTCGTAATCCTTAAAAATAGAGTTGTTATATTGTATAGGAATTTTTATGTACTACTCGCTGACATTTCTTAAGTCCCGAGGCATGACATATTTTGCACTTACATAATATATATACTTTTTTATATTTTAATTTGTGTTATTTTTTAATTAGTTATTTTTGCGGAATTGTATTAGTTTTTTTTTGTCTAAACGAAAGACAAGTAAATTTTTATGCTCAAATCGCTCACATTTCTCACTGGCTGTGACTCGAGATCTAAGTAAGCCATTCTAGTATAAACCCAGAAATGAAATTTTATGCATTTAAAATTTATTTTGGATAAATTAATTTTTTTTTCTTATATTTAATTGGTTTCTCATTTTGTACAATTGGTGAAAATAAAGGGATTTAAGTATGTTTTTCTTCAAATTAAAGACAAGTAGATGTCTTTTATAAGGACTAAGCAAATGCAAGCTGTAGGTATAGGAATTTGTATGCCCAAATCGCTCACATTTCTCCATGGGCATGCTTCTAAATGTAAGTAAGCCGTTTAAGTATAAAATCGGCAATGTAATTTTTTAATTTAGTTCGTTTTGGATACCTAATCTTTTTCATAATTTCCAGTGCGGGGTTGCTAGTCCCTCATCGGGCGCCTCGCCAGGTGGCGGATAGGGGAGCGTCTACCAGATATGGGTGGAACCGGTGAAATCAAATGGCCGAGGAGGACCAAAACTAGCACTACGGCATCTGACCCAGATTGGGTGGCTGCAAACAGCGTCTGACCCACAGTAGGCGGCTGAATTCAAAACTCACCAAGCCGTCTGGCCAGCGTGGTGAATGAAGAGGAAAAGATAAACATCCCAATAAATAAAACTACAGTGCCCCAGGCGAGTAGGGCAACACGCTCAGAATCTCGCACTGATAGCAAATCAGTCTGTCTCACGGATTCTGGTGAGGACATACAATTGACAACATCGTAAAAGATGTCGATTATCAGACGCTGTACATTGGAACATACAATGCGTGATCCTTGCTTTCGGAGGAACGTTTGGTCGAACTGGAGGCAGAGTTGAGGTATATTAAATGGGACATCGTCGGTCTCTGTGTAGTCAGGCGGAACGGAGAACAGTTATTGAAGTTAAAGTCAGGACATACATTTTACTACGCGAAAGAGGAAGACGGTTCCATCGGCGGTACTGGATTTCTTTTCCGCAAACGTTTTGACCCCTACATCGAGTCATTTAAGAAAATATCAACTAGAGTCATTTATGTAATTATTAGATTAAATAGAAGATAACACTAACACGCAACTAGTACCCACACCGACGAGGAAACAGATCTCGTTTATGAGGAGGTGAGCCTAGCTTGGGAGGACCGGAAAACTCATTTCACTATTCTGTGTGGTGACTTTAATGCTAAGTGGGTCTAAAGGCTGATGTTTCTGAGACCTCGCTTGGATGCTTTGGTTCAGAGGGCAGAAACGATCGCGGCGAGACACTTCTGGGGTTTCTGCTAAAAAACAAACTATTCTTCATGAACAGTTTCTCTCACATAAAAACCCAAACGGAGGTGGACTTGGAAAGGCCCAAAGAGTCTGACAAAAAATGAGATCGACTTTATAATAACCGATAATAAACATATCATCAAAGAAATATCAGTACTAAATAGATTTACCACTGGCAGTGACCAACGTATGGTAAGAGCAAAAGTCCATCTCAAATTAAAAAAGGAGCGACACAAAATTGTCAAGACGTCAAATAAAAAACCTTGGCATCCGCCGCTTAATATTTATAAATTCCAACAATGCATTTACGACCTATTAGAAGAACCTGAAATACATATATACATGAATGAAGAGGAAAAGATAAACACCTTAAACGATCCTATAGTGAAGGCCCTGATAACAAGCCAAGATAAACATTCCTAAGAATCCTAAGCAACCAAAAAGGACGAAAGGATAAGCGAAGAAACAAAAGAACTAATGCAAGAAATAAGAATCAAAAGAAGTGAAGAAGCAACCACAGGGGAAGGGCTAAGAGAAATAAACAGACAAATCTCCAAAGCAATAAGAAGAGATACAAGGAGATACAAAGTAAAAGAAATTGAACGAACTATGGAGAATACCAAAAGCATGAAGGTACTCCAAAGAAAACTTACGAATAGAAGGAAAGAAATATGCAAAATGAGAAACAAAGATGGAGAACTTACGAGCAATAGAAAAGAAATATTAAATATAGTGTAGGAATTCTATAAACTCCTTTACAAAAGTCAATATGATGATAGTGACGAAGAAAATCCTGAACCCGAAATCCTGACATCGAAAAGAGGCATTGTCAACCAAGGATTAGAAGAGCGTCCTGATATTACCATAGAGGAAATAGAGTTAGCATTAAAAACACAAAAAATAATAAAGCGCCAGGAGAAGACAACATAGTTGCAGACGCAATAAAAATAGGAGGTCAACATCTACTGCTAAAAATAAAAGAGCTTTCTAATCTCTGTCTATTCAATAGTAAAATCCCCAAAAATTGGCATAATTCCATTGTAATTCTGCTTCACAGAAAGGGAGATCTACCAGAACTAGAGAACTACCGACCAATAAGCCTCTTAAGATACCTTGCCCTGTGGAGAGCACTTCAGGAATGTAGAGTCGGCTACCGATATATCAAACTCATCCACAATATCTAAAAAAATGCAACAATGACGATAAAACTACATGTAAATACCAACCTCATAACTATTGAACGTGGTGTTCGGCAAGGCGACACGATCTCACCAAAACTGTTTACTACAGTCATGGAGAGTACGTTCAAACAATTGGACTGGAGTCAGAGAGGTATAAACATAGATGCCAAGAACCTAAGCAGCTTACGTTTTGCAGGTGATATAGTGCTATTCTCGGAAAATCTAGAAGAAATGCGACTGATGTTGCAGGACCTTCAAGAGGTGTGTGGAAAAGTCGGTCTTAATATCAGTATGTCAAAAACAAAATTCATGACCAACCTTGTTCCCAGCTGTGGCTGGGAGATTGGCGGAGCTGAAATTCAAATGGTAGATAGATATGTGTACCTTGGCTATGAGGTCAGCATCTCAAAGGATAACCATACATGTGAACTAAAGAGAATGCTCACTCTCTCATGGGCAGCTTTTGGAAGACTTAAAGACGGTTTCAAGAGTGACATTCCCGTCAATCTAAAAAGAAGGATTTTTGATCAGTGCGTGCTACCAGTGATGACATATGGCTCAGAAACCCCAGCACTAACAACAGCAACAGCTAAGAAACTTAGAGTTACACAGAGAAAGATGGAGAGATCTATGCTTGGCGTGACCTTGAAGGACCACATAAGAAACGAGGATTTGCGCGGAAGAACCGGTGCGGTGTCAGCGATATCGAGGGAGCTATTGCGAAGCTTAAGTGGAACTGGGCTGGCCACGTTGCACGGATGCGGGATGATCGATGGGAAAAGAGGCTTCTTGAGTGGAGGCCTAGAACGGACAAGCGAAGTAGAGGAAGACCGCCCATGCGTTGGTCAGACGTCATTAAGAGGACCCGCAGCAACTAGAAACAAACAGCACAAAATCGATTCGAATGGAAAATGATTAGAGAGGCCCATGTTCAACAATAGACACAGAGGGTTGAATGATGATGATGATGATAAATCTTTTTGGATACTTAAGTTTTAAGTAGGTTCGCATTTTTCTAAATTTTTCGAATCATTGGAATTTAAAGATTTTTTGTTTATGTTAAAGACAAGTAAATGCTCTAGCAAATACAAGCTCTATGGGATTTTTTATGCTCAATTCGCTGACATTTTTTAATGACCATTGGACATATTCTGAGACCAGTTGTAAAACCTAAATAATGAGTTTTTCAGTATAAAACTGGTGAAAACTTTTTCTTTTCACAATTTATAATAAAATATATAAACTTTGCTACGATGGTCAAACATAGATACCTTAGTTAAAGACAACATTCCTAATTTGGAAGTCACAATTCCTCTTTCGTGTATATAGAGTGGCCAGGTAGTGCGAAGGCAAATGCCAAGCAATTATCCTATGAATATGTTAAACCATTTTCCATTCTACTTAGCGTATATTTAAATAGATTAAGATATATTGCTGCCTTTATACCCGGATAAAAGTGCATTTTTCTAAAGTTGAATTATTACTATGAAATATGAAAGGGTGCCTTTACTTTTCACCTTTATGTAAATTTCACTTGCGATTACTAGGGGATGAATATCTTCAAATTTATTGATTAGAGTTTCGCTTATTATCCTTGTGTGTACTAGACACACTCATATAAGGAATGTGAGATATCCAAAATTGAATGTTAATTTAGAAACATATTCCATTCTTATCTTTATAGAGTGCCCAAACATTTTGTATGATGGTGACCATCATATCTTATTAACAGCTTCTCAGAGTTGGTCTACTGTTGTCTTGTGGAGCTAAGTGGGAAGATTTTTGATCTTCTGGCTTCCACTTTTCGTCTTATTTTCCGTGTAAAATTTCCTATAGTATACCGTATCTCTGGCTATGTCTCATAATTTGATCCAGATATTCAATATTGCATGTTCCACATTAGCACTTCCTGATTAGAAATGTCATCGTTAGTATTCACTGATAGAGCCGTATTTCGAAGCCATGTGTTTTCATGCAAGAATTCTTGAGAGAAAGAACACCGGAAAGATTTAGCATTTTGGTAGCCTCATTTTCGTGGGAATAGACAAAACGTGGCATCTGAATATTTTCGGCATTTTCAAGAACCCAGTCCTCTCTTGTACTGAATTTGCAGATATTATTGCCAGTCATTCTGAGGTATCTGTAGACTTGATTTATTTCTATCCGTTGGCTGTTGATGATAAGTTTTCCTATATAATTTACGTGTACTTCGTCTTCCTAGTATCTAATGACAGTCCGTGGGTAAGTCGTATAGTAATGTGTTAATTCCTATTAGGCTTCTAAAGCGAAATTATTTGTTGGCAAGAATTAGTTGCAAGCAACGATATTTGAGAGCAGTTAGACAGTATCTGAGAAACAACATATATATCTATTATTTCGAAGAAACTTGAGTTTGGTTGGCAAAATATGGCGGGATCAAAGCATAATAACTTCTCGCTAAGATGTCATGGGGGGATCGCCTACCAAACTAAAGTGCCTTCTGGTAAAGGCAGCCGGTAATACTGATAGTAAAAATGGCCTTATGGAAAACGGTTTACTAGCATTTTGGTTAAAGAAACTTATGATTATCACGAGCACATAAACGTTTTTGAAGAATATTTTTACAGATGATAGACCTAGCTCCTCTTCAGTCAGTTATTGTTATGGACAACGAAACTTAAAAAACTTCCAATTTGATTTTTTTTTAAATTATCTGATGGTTTTCTTCAAAAGGAATACCATACGAAGAAGATATGGGTTACTTGAAATCCTTAGTTCAAATAAGCCTACTTGCATAAAATATGTAGGTGATTAAATTACTCTAAAACGAAATATTAAATTTTTTCGTCTTCTCCCGTACCATTGTGAAATAAATCCAGGAGAATTAATTTGGGCTCAAGTTAATGGTTCAGTGACAAGGCATAACACTGCTTTTAAAATTAAATACTCTCAGAGCATTTTTTGAGAAATTTTAAGGCAAGCTGATTCTCAAATGCAGCGTAACTAAGTAAAGAAATAATATGGCAACTCGATGGTATGAAATATGAGCTTATTAAGCCGCCAATTCTTTCTCTGGATACCAATGGCTCAGGAGGCGAATAGGTCTACACAGAAGACGACTTTTCACTTCTCTCCAACGCAAATTGTGGGGTGCAGAATTACTGCAAAAAGAGCCTTTCTTAAGTTCAAAATATCGATCATAAAGATATTCCGTTTTTCGTATATGCACAAAAAACAATTGTTAAAATCGTATTTAGTATTTTATTAATTTAAATAACTTGCCTATGTATATATACACTATCCCATCGATTTCCTTCAGAAGTAATAAAATCCATTGTATACAAATCGATTTGCATCCTTAATATCAACCATAGATTTTTTGATATTATCTGTAATTTTTGAACCAATCTTAGGTTACATTTTAAGCACAAGGGAACTTTTTATTTTTATAAATTCAATTCGAAAAAGTAAGACTGCAAAAATAAGAATTTCGTTCTAAATAAAAAATCAGAATATAGCTCTATTGATTTCAGATTTTCGATTCGCATGTAATATATTACCCACCCACATAGTACAATTGGTTTTTTAGTTTAGATAAAACTACAAGAATATGAAGATTGAACTCATCGACATATTTTACCTACCAAGAAGGTTTTGGAACATTTCGCAAAATGCACTTACAACACAGTTTTATCCACAATAAAGAAACATAATTTTTGCACCCGATGCACGTTTCGCCAACCATGTAGTAGTAGCCATAATTTATTTCATAATTAAGTGGTTACATTTCAACTAATCTAATACTGATATATCCAATGTGCTGGCAGAGCTGAGCTAGAACTGGGCGTCCCTCTATGCTCATATCAACCACGATACAAAATGCCTCAACGAGGGCGATACGCATTTAAAAAGACTGACAATCTATTAAACATGTCAAATTACTTAGGTCACTATTCGTTTCAATCTGTTATGAAAGCCTGCTCTTATTTTGCAGGTAAACAGATGTGCATAATTATGCAATGTACGGAAAACAGTCTGAAAACCCCTACTTCAAATTGACAAATACAAATATCTACTATGTACAATGTACATATTCCATGGTGCGAGTTCAAAGTTTAACTGGTTTGAGGCCTGGAAAGTCTCTATCATATTGCTGGATCGTCTGTCTAGTCCCATTATTCTGTCAAGCTGGCCTCGCTAGCGGCGCCGCAGGTTTATATGTTACTTTCCCCTGTGGCTTTTGTGACATTTGCAGTTGGCTTACTTTGTTCTGATAAACCGGGTAACTGGGGTTTATGGCCCTATGATTCCCACTGCAGTTGGCACACTTTCTCTGGTCCTGGTTACATTCGGTAATTTGATGCACTTTTGCGCATTTCGAGCAATCCCTGCGACAATAAGTCAAGGCATGCAAATGCCCCTGGTATCACTTGCACTGCATAATTTGCTTATTGGTGCGGTGATATTCCCATGAGACACGGACATTCGTTAGTGTTTTAGCTGTTTGGTTTTGGTGTTTGGTAGTGACGGTGAATTCCATGATATCCAGATATAGAGGACTCTAAGTTCTTCGCATGATTGGGTTTTACTGGTGTCAATTTGTACTTGCTACTCGATGAGCTTGAAAATCTGATAATGAGCAAATAGGTAAGATATATTTTTTAATATTTACGTACACATATTTATTTGTTTTTTTTATGTCGTAGTCATTACTCATCCGGATAATAACAATGCCGAATTGGGCCAAGATAGTGACGAAGATGATTTGCGAAAAAATTGAACCTCAACAAATTTATTTGGAGTAGCGAGATAACCAATTATCTAGCGCTATTATAGGATCTTGTTCAAGATTTTGGGCCTGCCAATATTCGAGAAGATCTGAAAGTTCCTGTTGATAAATTTTTATAATTTATTTCCTGGCACTCTATTTGAGCACATAACTTTCCAGACAAATATGTATGCTACACAGGCAAGCACAAAATCGAAAAATCCATTTACACCCACCAACAAGCAAGAGGTGAATTTTTTTTTACTGTGACTATACTGATGGGTATAAAACGATTACCTAGCTATAGGGAGTTTTGATCTACCGAAATAAAGCTGAGAGATGTCTATATATCACAAGTTATGCTCAGAAGTAGATTTGATTGGCTTCTGGGAAACATTCGCCTGAATGGCAATCTATGCAGTCTAGACGAGGGGAACCTAATCACCAAACCTCTAGATAAGTTGATATTGACGAATCAATGATTTTTTCCAAGAGATGATGGTCTTTGCGCCAATACACACCCAATAAGCCAATAAAGTGGATATTTTGACGAATTTCAAATGATATTACTGGCAAGATTCGTGAAAAATGAGGCTTTTGTAGCAAAGTTGCTACATGTTTGAGCAGATCACTAGTCAATAACCACCATAGAGTCAATTTTGACAACTATTTTTCATTATTGCCGCTAACGAGACAGCTTATATCAGAAAATAATATATAAGCTTGCGGTGCTATAGGAGCTAAACGTGTCGTCATACCAGGTGACTTGAAAAGTGATAAGGACAGCTTGGCGGATTTCTGAGGATGGTATATCTTCTTTGAAATAGAAGGATAAGAGGAGATTTTTGATGGTGAGCAACTTTCATAGGCCTATTATAGAGACAGCCGAACGAAAGAAGGAAAATGGAAAGAAGGGAAACATCCCATGTTTTAACCTCATCAAAGATTATATTGTCAATATGGAATATGCTGATAAAGCAGACATGCTGAAGACAACCTATAAAGTAAATAGGAAGAGAAGAAAGTGGTGACCGACAATTTTCTGGCATTTTGTTGATGTTACTATATTTAACTCATTCATCATCTTTAGCGAAATATGCTGAGGAAATAGTTTGAGCCTTTCGGCTTTCCATTGTAACTGGACTACTAACTACTGGGAGCGGCTATAGAAAACTCATGGAAAAGGAGACCTAGTAGGGAAATGGCTGTGAGCCGATAAAGCCAAATGTTTCATTAAAAAAAAAGATGGGACCAGTCTGCTCACACACCAATGCGCACTAGTTCCAGAAGATGTATCATTTGCAGTTCTAAAGCAGAGCAGCATCGTAGTAGGTGGTTTCGATCCACGTGCATGGTGGTACTAGAACGGAGTTTTATCCACAATACCGAAACAGAATTACTGCACTCGACGCGCATTTCGCTAACCATGTGATCATCATCAGGAGATGATTTAAATGGTGGGAATTTGCTTAAACGACAATAAATATATACGTACTTTTATAATAATGTTGCTGGATTATCATGGCGATACCAGTTCCTACCTTCTATATTTCAAGAAAAAAAAAAGGAAACTCAAGTCGAATGCTGACTATTTGCACTGGTAAAAACGCACATTTCAATAATAATTTTAATTTTTTTCCGTCTTTTAAAAAATCTGTCCTGTGTCAGATAGAAGCTAAGGATGATTCTCTCGGCAAAAATTATTTTATTTTGTAATAAAACAGTTAGGGGTAGATCGGACAAGGTCAAGACAGTAATGATAAGAATTACTAGAGCACAGCATTCTGGATGCACACCAGAACGTTGATACAAAATCATGGTGTAATGAATCTGAATACAGAAAGCATAGTTGATCAGACTGTATTGAGAGAAAAATAGATTAAGTTTCGAAAGCAAAATTTGGTCGTAGACATCATAAAACTACCTGCTTATTTTTATTTTTTGCTTAGTAACTTGGTTCGTTTCTTCAGAAAAATGTGTTATATCCCGCACTATTTAGTGAATATGCACTTGTATTTTTATAAACTATTTCTTGGTTTAATTTCAAAACGCAGTTTGGGCTACCACTTCTCAACACATAAATTTTCTGGCACACATGAAACCTTCAACATTTTATGATGGTTAATATAAGCTCACGTACTATTGAACATATTACTATAAAACTTGAAACAGAATTCTTGACCTTCTTTTAGCAGAAAACAACGCAGCAAAATGTGTAGTAAAGGTAAAGGTTAAAATTTCGCTGCAAGTATGTAACGAACCATTGAAGATAGTAGCACTATCATATAAGTGGCGTAACTAATCCTTATCTGTTTGAATAACAATTTTATTCTTATTTCGTTTAAGCAATAGATTCGCAGGTTTTTAATTTAGTTTAAAAGTAAGAGAGGAAAATACCAATTAAGCATGTAAGCTACATCACTTACATGTTTAGATATCAAAAGTTCGTTTGTTGATAACATTAGAGTGTCCAGAGTAATATTGATAGGAATATGTAATGTAAGTAACTTTCCCGAAAAAGTTCGGTCATCTTTGGTTTTCCATTGGTTCTTAGCCCTGAACCATTTACCCTTTAGAAGTTATCAAAGATTTTAAATATTGAAGCTTGCTTGCAAGTACGTAAAGTTAATAAAATAGTTTGACAATTACTTTACATTTTCGTTGCTCTATCCACTTAGATCTTTTATTGATGTGGCATATCTCTGAGAGTCAGATAACCTTTATAATATGATGAAGACAATTTTTTTGAGAACCGCTATTTGGGACTAGCCAATAACCTGATATTTTGCAGGCCAAGGGTTAAATGCAATTAAATTAAATATAAAGTAGCACGTACACAACAGAAGAAATCTTGTCTTGCTTACAGCTTGATAAGCAAGACAATATGCAAATTCACTTCTTGTCTCACAAATGTCTTATCGGCATATTTCTTGTCATGCTGGCGAGCCTCTTAATTATTTATTGCTGTTGCTAACTGGAGGATTCCTCATAGATCTTAATAGAATAAATTTAAAAATATTTGAAACACATGCAAACTTAGCAGAGGCAAATATTGTACGATTGCACTTTGAATATTGTTGTAATAAGATAAGTAAAATCAATTTTTGATTATCAAATAAGGGGAGTGTCATTTGAACTTGAACCAAAAGACAAATAGGAAATATTATGTTGATACTTACAGCCAGAGGCAACTAGCATGACGTAAAATTTTCTTTTTGCAACATTTGTGCAAAGGCTTGGAAGCAAAGCCATGAAACAATTGGATGAAATTTCGTTTGTAATATTGCGGGAACTGCGAGAGCTAACACTGTTTTAAACTCCAGTATAAGAATACGGACTTTTTTGGCGATGAAGATGACTTTAATTTTTGTCAAACAATTAATAAATCAAAACAGGATGTACCCTTTCCTACGCGCAGCCGTAGACCAGATATTGATGATTATTTTAACAAAGGAGAGACCAAGAAAAGTAAGTATGAATACTGTCATGAAAATTCTTAGCATGACTGCATCATTTGAACTGGCAGAGATGTTCTTAACAAATTGTTGACTGGGAGAAACACATAACCTATCAGCGCAGTTATAAATCCTTATTACGAAGTTCACGGAAAGTCTTTCGGGTACCACTAGGTTTCAAAAAATTATTTCAAAAGCTTAGAGGCAAAAACGAGTCCTTCTTTTGATAGATTTTGTATCTTAAGCAGGGAAAGCTTTCAACTGACTTCTGGAAGGAAACTTCGAATTAAGAAACTCTGAACTATCACCAAAGTTGACCCTCCGTGGGGGCACACCGGTGCCAAACTGAAGAGTGACCGTTAGGATGGTTACAGAGGATGCAATAATAATTATTATCTATTAGTTTTGTCCTTTCAAACATGCAGGACCGAATGACATATCTCCGGATTTTTTTCCAAAAGAGTCTGAAGCCAGGTGTGCCTTCCAGCCTTTCGAGCCTACTTGTAACATTTTTATTTTCCCAATGCCTGATAGAATTATTTAAGTGGCGTTCATACTAAAATCGGCTCATAATTTTTATGGTTATCGCAAATAATTAGCTTGTGTTCTTTCCTTCTCCACACATAAATTTAATCGGTATTGCAGGAACGCCTGCATATTATACCTATAACAATAGAAATGGCATGTCCACAGGTACTTGGCAAGAGTCTGAAGTCTACTACATAGAAGTGCCTCTGGGAATTTTCTTTTATATTGGGGGTGCAACTGCAACAGTGTTAGTTTCGACGCCATAGGTGATATTGATAACAGATAGGATGGCGGACGCCGCTCTTAAATGGATGGCTGCTCGCAGAGAGAGCCCTCTTTCTGCTGTTCTTTTTTAGTCCTAAATAATCTACTACATACTCTCCACGCTGATGAAGATGATGTTTTTTGGTAAGTGGCAAAGTCCCAAATACTGCACCAAACAAATTCGGAAGGTCATTTTGCTGTTGGAAAATTAGTGTCGACAACACTGTCTTTCGGTCAAACATCATTCATAAACTATGCTAATAAGAAAGACCTCGAGGCATATCAGATGGCACATGGTATTTTTCGACATAAGCCGATCGTACGATAATACTGTAGTGGTACCATATAGAAAAGAGGTGCATCTGGATAGGTTTTATGACAGAACGCCAAGTTTCTTTGGTTTAGCCAAATACCCATGATTGTCGACTTCCAGCTGGCCAGGAAGATGCGTATTAAAAGGACCTTACCTGAGACAATGCTCTGCCTTACTGAATGAAGGAGGTCCTTTATTTGTACCTGTAGTTTGAAGTCCTGTATTGTCAACTACTACTACATTACAATAAGAAGATCAGCGATAACATACGGCGCTTTAATTTAGGTGACAATAGTCACCTGTCTAAGCTATAAATATTTGCCTACTTATAACTCAGGGCATAGAAGCCCCCCTGATCATCAAATCATACGTGTACCTACACAGATCGATCTCTGATGACGGGAGCTAAAATGAGCCTCGCTCTTCTGCCATTACCGCATACTAGATTGAGCTTACAGGAATCTTGATCTGTGCTTATTAAACATCCGGGGATGTTAACATAATAAGCATATCTATGCTTACCATGTAGATATATGTTCTGTATTGTTGCGGAGGATTCATCTTTATCTTACAAATGTTTACCTTTTTCTCCACTTCAATGTATGATTCTTTGGGAAATAGAGGTGCTTCGGCTCCGGCACCAGAGTATAAACAGCACAAGTGCTAGTTTCAAGACCCTAACGAAGCTGAAGAACCTAAAAGAAAGTGCTTTATTTTTATTGAAAAAAGATGAATGTGTTGCTTCAGCTTCTGTTAATTTTAATAACACCTGGTTACCTTTGCTAAAAACTGAAGTTGATAAGGGACACTTAAAAATTAACTAATTCTGTTCAGTCTCTGGGGTTTAACCTTTTCTTCAGTTACTGTCTTTGTACTTTTAAATTGTGGAAATAAATGTTTTGAATTTGTATTTCCTTCATGTAAAATAAAATTTTGGTTACTCTGTATAATACTCGCAAATCACAAAAAGCTAAACATCACAGCCATAAACTAGTTTTATATTTTATTATGATACTTACCTTTTGTACGGTGATATAGCGTGCAGGAGAGTTGCCCAGATTTAGGAACGCACTACGTCAAATTGAGAAAAGATGATAAAGGAGACACGTTGTTAAAAACAATAACAAGTTTATTTACAAACAAACTTAACAATGGTTAGACTGTATGTTAATAAATGTGTGTTTATGTTTATAGATGGATTAACGCTTTACCCAATTAATATTAAATGCATGTCTTCTCGAGGGAGGCTTAGGTCAAAGTTTTTTTAGGCCCTTGGTCACTATTTTATTAATAAAGTTTATGTGAGCTGGGTTGTCTTTTATTTATGTATTCGCTTTGATATTTATATGGTAGGTCTTTTACAGTTTCTAATTCAAGTTTTGTCACAGATTTCTAAGGCACTTGCACTACTTGTAAAAATCCCCAAAAATCCCTTTACTGAAAATGTTGATGTTTCACTCGTAGATTCGAGTCTCACTACTTTTTAGAATCCCCTAGGTGCCGTATACCTGTGCAGACATACATCCAGATTAAGTAAGGACCTAATCACACTGGACCTATGTCCAGATGTTCACAGACATGGATGTTGTGGGATAGAACAACTAGAATGGACGCACCTGTGTGCTGCTCCCAGCTAAATTGAGCGGTGTTGAGAGAGACCCGAAAGCCTCATGAATTTGGCATTTGCCTGCGTATTTATATGTTACAAAATGCTGATGGCTGCATCATTAAGGATTAAAATGGTTCCCTTCGAACGCTCTAGTTGTTTATAATTAACTGTGAATGTTTATATAACATTTGTTAAGTTCAAGTTCAAATTACGACAAAACAATGCTTTAGGTTTAGAAAAGTGGAGATTTCATAGTGCAAAATATTAGTCAATACTGCTCAACAATCTGGCATATTTTCACCCCTCACTATTAGGATGCGATTTCATGAAATCTCAGATTTAGTGTGCAAGGGCTTAGGAAACATAGATGTGTCCTTAATTTCAAACTGTTACTTAGTTGCATATGAATTTTGTCTAGAACCTGATGATTTGGATTTCCCCAATGCTGCTTTAGAAGGCGTTATAGGACATCCCATTGCTATTTCTTGAGGAGATAGTGTCCTCTTAAGCAAATGTATTGCTTTACACCTCCCTGACTTGGCTTCGAATCACAGAGCTATTTGCCGCACCTTGTCGCAGGTGGTGTACATGATATATAATGAACTAAAGCAAATCAGCTGGTAAGAATTTAGACCTTTTACCTTTTTCCATTAACTCTCAAACAATATAATTTTATATTCTTAGATGGACGCCGCATTGTTGAAGTAGTCTATACTCGTTTCAAAAATTCAAACTAACAGTGAAATATTTTAAATTGAAAAATTACTTACGGATTCCCGCAAGGAGTAATTAATCTTGAAATAGTGATATCACTAAAATATTAAGAGCCTGATTATTATTAGAAGTATAAGTAATTTTAGGTGAATATATACTCAAACGTCCGAATCCTCCTAGTCATTTGTTAAAATACTCATCAATTATCAAATCTAATGCTCAATTTATCCAAGCGAAACAATAATAATACTTGGTATTCTCGAATTTTAATTCGATATCTGTTTCGAGGTTAATACTAGACTTCACTGGTACTCTACCGGACTTAATGTTTTCACTCTCACAGATTTCTCCAACAATTTAAATGTTATATACCAATTAAAGAGACTGAAAACAGATTCTTAGCTAGGCGTTTAAATAAAAATATGAATATCGTATTAATATGATAATATTTACGGCTAATTAGGCATCTCATTATCTCTCATGGTGGTAGCATATAATATAGATATAAGGCGTCAATATTGTTAGATACTCTAACGGCTTTAGTACGTAGTAAATTATTGAAATCAACTTGAATAAAATAAATAAATAAATAAATCACGGCTTTATTAAAGAAACCAAACTAAGTTAAAAAAAATACAATTTCATCTTGAAAAAAAAAATGTTTTAAAGCAGGACGTGATTTGCTAAAAGGCGAAGTCTAACAAAGCTATTCAAACTTAACCTTTAAATGCAAAAAAATGAGCAAGCTAAACAAAATAAAATACACTTCCAAAAAAATTTACAAAACGAGATAGCACAATATAATGCTAGATATACATATGTATACAACCACAAAATAAACCGAAATTTACAAGAACCTAAGTAACAACTTGAGATTTAATTAAATATATATATCATAAACAATACTATACATTATACTTACATAAGCCATTAAAATGAACAAAAATACTCAAATTGGCTGGGCGGGTAAGTAAGCATCAAACAGTATAAACATATTATTATTATTGCCTGTTAATTAAAAACAATATACGTTTATATTTAAATTTATTGACATTAAATAGCCTTAAAGTTTGAGGCAAAGAGTTATATAATGATATTGCCTGATACACAAAGCATCTAAGAAATAAGGCAGTTCTGTGTGGAGGTAAAATAAAGTTGTCTTTAAATCTGGTTAGTCTAAGATGTATTTCAGAGTGCCATGCCGTATGAATTTTATTTTTAGACATGGGGGAGCCGCCGGATCATTAACAATTTTGTGCAGAAATACTCTTAAATGTTGCAACCGCCTGTTATTCATATTAAGACATATATCAGACTTTATTTTGTATGAAATCGGTTCAAATTTTCTAATACCATGAATTAATCTGAAACAACACTTTTGAACATTTTGTATTCTAATTTTATCTTCCTGAGTCAAGCATGGGCCATAAATAAAATCGCAGTAATTAAATTGACTTAACACGATTGATTCACTCACTCACAATACTTTTTAGTTTCTTATTTGGTAAATGTCGATTATGATAAATGAGTCTTAAGTTAGAATATGCCTTCTGCAAAAGAAGTCCTACATGATTAGAAAATCTTAAATCTGTGTCAAATAAAATCCCTAAATTTCTAGCTACATTTGATATATCTAAACGGGTACCATTAATTGTTATATTAAGATTTAACTTATAAATCTCTTTATAAATTTTATTAGCAAAGCATGTCAGTTTGGACCTCTGAGGGTTAAGAATTAAGTTATGCACGTGTGACAAATTTTTAAGTGTGTAGATTTGTTAAAATGACAATAAATCTGGGTGTCGTCAGCGTATGCTTGTATTTTACAAAATTTTAAACTTTTTAGTATATCTGCTGTATAAATTATAAAAAATAATGGATGCCAATGAATTATTTACTGATATTTGTTGTTTGCGATTTGATCAATATGATTTAATAAGATGAACAGATTGCTGACTAAAACCATAATATTTAAATTTTGAGCATAGCAATTAATGGTTAATGGTATCAAAGGCTTTTGAATATTCGAGCAGAGCAAGGACACTTGCCAATCCAGAGTCATAGGCTTCGATCACATCCGAAGTAACAGTTGCTAATGCCGCAACTGTGTTAAACCCCCTCCTAAAGCCACATTGCTCTTTGGGTAATATGCTTTTTCCATCAATATAATGGATAATCTGCTTATATAGTACCTTTTCAATTTTTTTTTTTACAGAAACGGCAATATACTTATGATTCGAAAATCCGAGAAATTTTGGCGGTTATTATTTTTTGATATTGGTTTGCCAAGAGATACTTTCCATAAATTCGGGAAATAATGATTTTCTATAGAAACATTAATTATATGAATGATATATGGCTCTATAAAGGGTCTACAATAAATTATAAGTTTTAAAGAAATGTTATCAACACCATAAGCATTGCTTCCAATTGTATCCATGTCTGCCACAACTTTTTAATTTTTGTACTGATTCTAAATAACTCTTTTTTTTTTTCATTTCGAACCATCATAGTCGTAAAATTGATATGTGACCCAGTTTGCATTATTTTTGGTTCTTTAATATTTTTGTAATGCTTTGTTTCTCTATTTCATAAGCAATTTTTGGTTATCCGTCAAGCATGGAGCGGGTGGCTTTGTAACTCTTTTGTTAATGAACGGCGCATGTTTGTCAAAATTTGCTATAATAATGGAGTTAAAAACCTCTATTTTGGAATCAATATAAGGGATATTAAGAAAATTATGCCAGGGTAAACTTTGAAGATCTTCATAAAAATTGTTAATATTAAAATTTTCAAAACTTCTATAGCGCACACATTTTGGTTCCATTTTTTTAAATGAAAAATTAAGTTCAATGAAACCTAATCTATGATCAGATATTTGATCGACCTCTACTGTGCCAACGCTCGTAACTATATCAGGAATAGAAAAAAGAACAGGATCGATAAGTGTCGATGTAGTGCTCATTACCCTTGTGGGCTCTTCTAAAAGTTGTGTTAATCCATAAGCTGCAAAACATGGCTCTAGACAAATACCAACATTAAAAAAGTCAACGTTCATATCCCCAAAACATAAAACGTCATCTGCTGCTACAAATAAGTTAGAAAATACTTCATCAAGAGCTGTTATAAACTGTGCTAAATTAGATTGGGGAGGTCGATAAAAAGTGCATAACAATAGATTTTGTAACGATTTTGATATTTAATAAAACATACTCCGTACTGTCAATGTCCTGACTAGGGTGTACTTCATTGAAAGTATGTAAGTTCCTAATATAAATGGCGACACCACCACCGCTAGAACTTCTATATCTGCGAATTAGGGTGTACTCTGAAATTTGTAAAATATCTGAAGAAATATTATTAGACAGCCATGTATATGTTAGTGCAATTGTATGAAAATCATGCTCCCTATTCAGGCTCACAAGATCATTGAAATTTGTTAACATTCAACGTGTATTTAAATGGGCAATTTTCATTATGCAGTCAATATTAAAATAAACTTGTTCAACAAAACTTATGTTTCTCTAAGCAGGCAAATAAAATTCTAACATGTTTTATATCAGATGCATAGTATACCAGACAGTTACCACTAGATATTATAAACGGTTTGTTATAAAAAAGAAAAAGAAAATAGTAAATGTTTTATAAAGATAGCTACCTCCTAAAGGTTGACTTATTATAAATTTATATGCTTATTAAGGAAACTATATACGTTATTATCCCGGCCCAATAGTTTATACAATGTTATATGCTATATATGTATATGCAAATATTAATCAAAGATTCAAAAAGAAAATTAATAAATAACACACTATACCTAAAACCTAATAATAAAGAAAAATTAAATGGGTACAAACACTAGGAGGCAGAATACATTTTATTGTGTCTCCAGTGTCATCCTAACAAATTTAAATTAAAAAGAGCCCTACATAAATAAAAACCAAAATTAGTACCATGCAATGAGCTATCGAGAAAAATAATTAAAAAAAAATAAAACAAGATTCCAGAGTACCTTGATAATATGTGCATGCTATATACAGTAGTGAGAGAAAAAAAATGAAATTAAATAAAAAAATAACCTGAATTCATTTAATCAGTAATGTGTAACTTAATAAGTAAACAATATTTAATATGTATACGACTTACAGTTAACTTTTCCATGATTCATCCCTAGTGTTCAGGTCACTTTCACTACGTATCAATGTCTTTTCACCCTCAATTTCTGCGTACACCAACCCATTATAAGTCCAAACCGACTTTCCATAGACGAGTTTTGCTTTTTTAAGCAATTTGAGTTGTTCCGGCGTTAACATCTCAGTCATTACTATTTTTGAGCCTTTTAATTTCCGTTTAGCAAAAAATACGGCATCCCTAGACCACCGTCGACAAAACTGCACAGCTATGGGCCTGGGTCCGACGGATTCCTGCCTTTTTTTGCCTATACGAAAACATTGATTGATATCGGATTTATTTATTTGTAAACTGAGTTGTTCAGTGAATATTATAACTATATCATCATATGGTTTTTGATTAGACTCGGGTATCCCATGGAGTAAAATGTAATTGTAGTTTCGCTTCATTTCGAAGTTGTACAATCTGTTTTTGACAACATCCGTGTCAGTTTTAAGGAAGTGGATGTCGTTCTTAAGCCCGTCTATAAAATCAAAAATTCGAGTCTCACATGCCTTTAATTTGTTATCGAACATACCTTGATGATCTAAATTTATGTCGATGTCCACTTTATTTGCCAAAAACTCCTTTTTAAACTCAGCGAGGCCATGTTTGAATTCTTCTGTCAGTTTGTCAACACGGCTAGATAATTTCTTGATGGTTTTTGGGTCTTTGTTGGCAATAATCAGTTAAATAAAACATCACAACAAAAACACTTCACCTTAGAGGAAACTTTTAGCACATAAGAACTTTTAGTTAAAAGTATATAGGGTAGTAATTATGAATTTTTACTGGAACACAAGTACCGCGTTATTCGCAGTCAAGCCGAGCCATCTATAAATCTTGTTATAGCTTGCCTTCAGAAAGCTCGAATATATTTATACGTGTATTTGTTCAATCAACACCATTTTTTGAAAAATATATAACATATTACTTGCTGAGTGTTGAAATATTTCCGGAAGAAATATTATAGTGAAGTAGAAGCAAATAAAAACGAGTATCAGCATAATTTGTATGCAGACTCCATCCTATATTTGATCTGAATTCGGTTTGCGTTAGTTTTCATGACTTTATTACATACCAGTATATACGACATCACTAATCATTCTAAGACACACAAATGCCACGCTGCAAAAAAGGTTTTACTATTCGAACACATTAAAATAATTTTCCTCAATTTTCTAGATATTATGGTGTTTTAACAGTTTCACTGCCTATGTCTCTGATTTTGGAGTAAGGCAATCGAAACAACGGAGAATCTCGAGCGATTGCGTTAAATTTTTAAAAGGAATTCGACAGAGATTGCTCAACAAACTGCCGTCCTTCGGACTGCCAGCCTCTCTCTACAACTGGCATGTCAGTTTCCTTAAGAGCCGATCTCTGCACGTTGCAGTTGATGAATATATCTTAACATTCACCATTAATGCCGACGTGCCTCAGGGCGCAATCCGTACATTAACTATGTTCCTCATCTATATCAATGGCCTGCTGACCGAAACCAATAATTCTCTGCAGTACCCTTGTGTCCCAATTTAGATAAGAAAACCCTTTACCAGCGACTGAGACTTATCACCGCAGAAAAGAGCAGATTACAACATTCAATCAAGATCTGGGGAAAGTTCGAACTTCGGGCGACAGAAATTTGGTCCAGTTCAATGCAGCAAAAATCCATGCAGCCACGTTTACCAAGAAAGCCAATGCGGCGGGCCTTAAATCATTATAGGAGGATCGACCATTTCATCATCCTTGTCAATCAAACTATTGGGTGTCTCGGTCAACAGCAATACGTCCTGGCATGACCAGGTTGCTAACATCGCAGAAGCTTGGTGCGCTATTTCGCCACAAAAAACTACTATACGTCACAGCAGCGGCTCTTGCTCTAAAAAGCGCAAATAGGACCATGCTTAGAATATTTCTCACATATTTGCAGTGCCGCGCCTAAGCAGACCCTAAGGCTGCTGGATTCCATTCAGAAGTAAGTTGGCGCGAGATCTGGATAGCTGGAAACAACGCAGACATTTGACCGCGACCTCTTTGTTTTTCAGTTATTTCCACGGCAGATGCTCCTAGGATTTGGCCCGCTTTATTCTGCTCCGTCCCCAGCAACGTCTGTCAGACAGTTACGACAGACGGAATGTGCACACCCGTTCGCCGTACAACTAGAAACACCTAGAACATCGCTTTACAATAACTTCTTTATCTGGCGCACTTCATTACTGTGGAACTCACTCGCAGGACAGCTGCTTCCCCCAAACTACATCTTATAATAATAGCAATTCAAAAACGGTACAAATTAACATCTTCGCACTCACACCGCTCGTTCGGGTGCCATGGCATCTCCCTTTAGTATGTGTGCTACTGCCATAAAAAAGTCATAGTATGGGTAAAATACACTCTCCGTCATAGCATTCAATCCATCTAAAATTTTGATCTAATTCAATATATGATAACTTTTATTTCCAAAGTTCGATATAAAAGATGTTTTTATAATTATTGTATATTAGTGTATCGATTTTAATTAATTTATTTCAATTTCCTAGAAAACTGTATAGTATATGTTGATACATATATACCAAAATAACAATGTCTCCTTTCTCCTTAACTTTGTAACACTCCGTAGAGTATTTTTTTAAATACTAGCGCCACTAAATATGCTTTTTGCAGAGTCTTATTTATTCTTAATATAGTGTTTTTTTATTTATCTTGATATCTTTCTCCGTTCATGAGATATCAATTAAAAAAAAACACAGATTTAGCATTTTTTTTTTAATTATTGTTATAAAGGTAAAGATGAAAACAATATTAAGTACTAAAATATTACTTTTTTTCTTCAAACGTCAGTAAATCCGTCATTACTCGACTGTGTAGGCGGCAGTGAAGTTTCGTTTTTCCTCCGCCGGAGCTTTACTTTTCACTTTTCCGCCGGCGGAGGTCAAAGTGTTGTCATAGCAACATAGATACAATACAAACAGACAACAAAATAAGCGTCAACAACTCAAGATTTATTAAACTACAATTTGTATTTATCACTCAATTTGTGACTGCATTTCTAAAAATCACTAATTTAGGAACAAATTGGTTATTATTTAATCGATCTTACTCAATAACTGCTTATCAATACGGAATTAAAACGCAATCGGAGACGCAATCTTAAAAAAATAATTATTGTTGACAGTGTCCACTGACAGCTTTATGTTACATTACTATAGCAACAACCTGTGCCTATTCACCGACTCCGGTCTAAGCCGCCTTGCGAACCCACTTATCGTTAATAATAATTGGATACTATTACTATTAAAAAGAGATGTGTTTGCATTGATTTGTCGACATTTGAAGAAAAAACAGCATATTTTATCTGGAGGAAAAGCTACTTTTCATGGCTTGCTCTCTATTAAACACGAGCGCGCCATGAAAAGTATCACTTTTCCTCCATATAAAATAATATACTATTATTTGGTTTACATTCGGACCACATTATTTCAATTGCATTAAACTGGCAGAGGTCTGGTGATTATCGCAAAATTTAGAGACATTGATTCAAGGTTTAACATATTCGTCAAGGAATTACTTTCTTTTACTGTGCTGTTGTTATGTGCAATGCTCTATATTTGATTTTTAATGATTTCTTTTGTGGAAAGTTACTATTATTTTTCTTAAGCACCTTATCAGGCTATGCTTTTCCAAGATTTTCTTGGGATCTCTTCTGATAGACCAGGACGGCAGCTTATATTGTCCATAATGATTAAGGACTTCGGAGGAAGATTCGGAACCAGCTGAGATTAAAGCCAGTTTTCACACTTTTTCATATTAATATTGTCATGATAATCGTCTGTCTCTAACTCACCTTTGAGTATTAAATATGCATCTTTAATGAAGAATACCGTTTATTTACTCTCGGATGTACTCGACAATCTCCGGAAGGTGTGGAATTTACCCATGTCTTTACGGAGCAATGAATTGCTTTTAAGTGCTGTGGTGGTGCACTGGTTAAATGTTGTGCTTGTGATACGGCGGCATGGGTTCGATTCTCGTCTGTGTTTTCTTTTATTTTTTTAAGGTTATGCTTATAGAATGTTTTTGATCATTGTGTGCATGCCTTGGGTTAGGATTGGTGTGTTGCGTCCCCGTAGCGAGTGAAGCAAGCGGTAGGCTATGCGTAAAGTGAAATATTAGACATTCGAAAGTAGTAAACAAACGCTGAAGCACCGGAGAGCGCCGAGTACAGCCGAGAGTAACGAGAGTTAAACGGTATGCTCTTTAATGAAGCCTTTTTCAGTTTCAGCTTGAACCACAATATATCGATGACCTGAAAACATTGGAGATTGATTGATTTTAGATAAATAACCAAAATCGTCTTTCCAAAATATAAACTATATTTGGTAAAATACCACGGACAAAATATATTGAATTTTCCTATATGTCTTTTTTTATGTAAAACGTGAGGGTCTTTCAGATTTCTTCAGGGGTACTGGTATTTAAGGTCGCCTAAAAATTCACGGCGATGCAATATGAGCTTTATAATCCGTTTTGTTGACCTTAACATCTGCTAAATTAATAAACTGTATTCCTCTGTAGGCTCATATTGCTTCGCTGTGAAATTTTCAAACTCGCCTAGAACGGACTCTAAAGGGGCATAGCACCCATGCTATTCAATAGGCCTCCACTTTTTTGCCATTATTTTTTACTTTTAGGCATTAACTCGAGAAACATATAAAAAGACGGGACTATAACAAGTTAATAAATCCCAGATTTATATTACGAAATTCTAAAAGGTATCCGTGTGCTTAATGTCATCTTGCCAACTATTATGAAATGTTCTATTGCTCTAAGATTGTAGTCAAATCACCTGAACCTAAATTTTTATTTTTAATGTATGTTGACTCTTTCATGTACATATTTTATGTAAATTAATTTCTTGCACTTAAAGCCTGTACATTTTGTCCACAATCTTAGGTAGTCAATTGAAAATTCGAAATATTCAATTTCTCTGAACTTTTGCCCTATTTTTGCCAATGTCCCATATTCTTTTCTGCTGATCATAGAATAAATTGTGTCCCGAATTTTATTTTTTAAATGACTTGAAATTTGACTGTCTTTTGCTTTTTTGATGGAGATATATTAGACGCGGGACTTTGTTTAATTTTATCTAATTTTTCTTTAATATATGCAGTGGTTGCGAGACTCAATTTTATTACATCTGCTGCTCGTCATATCATATTCTCAACTTAAAGTGCGATGCCGTTTCTGACTTGTTCGTTTTTCAATTAAATATTTTTCCAACTTTCATAAATAACATTGAAAACAGACTGGCAAATTTATGTGATTGATTGACAGTCAAACATATTTTAGGTAAAAACATAAAGGATGTTCATTTATAAGAAATAAACAATGATCAGATACCAATTTTTCCAAAAAATTTGATGTCTCCGCTGTTTCAAATATACTAAACAATGATAAACAAAATTACGTAGTTTTTTTTTTTTTTTTTTTTTTTTATGGCAGTGGCACACACACTAAAGGTAGATCCTATGG
>MU183090.1:135069-152386 GCA_016904865.1 Pissodes strobi | reverse complement strand
AGCGGAACGTGATTTGGGAAAACCACTTAGCGCTCCCCAATTCTGGTGGGGTGGTCTTTCACCGGACGATGCGAGTAGGCTTATGCATCTACCACCTAGGGCCGCTTCCACTCGAAGCATCGGCCTCAGACTCATTCCTTTGGCGGTCCCTAGTCTAACAGGGGTAAAAATGGGGTTTGTTGGATCACTCCCCAGTGATCAGCTCCAGACTTTGTACTTTGGTCTTCTCCAGCCTGGAGGAGGACGATGGGATTTGATGGGCCACATCCCGTGGCAACTCGGAATGGTGGGGGCGTCACTCCCCGTAATCAAACTCCTCTCACCTGTTTGACGTTCCTGCCAGCCAATACAATGCAGCCCCTCTTGTCACAAACTGTCATTGATCAGCTCCAGACTTTGTACTTTGGTGTTCTCCAGCCTGGGGGAGGACGATGGGATTTGATGCGCCATATCCCATGGCAACTCGGAATGGCGGGGGCGTCACTCCCCAGTTTGTTGTGTCATCTTAGTTGGAATGAAACGAGCAGGATTGGATGTTATTTTGCTAGTGCTTTGTACTTCTTGACTTAGGTGGTGTCTTGTGCGATCACACTATTAAACACCTAGGTCTTTTGTATTTAGCAGATCTGCGTCTTCTTGGGTCGTCTGAGTTATCATCTATTGCTGTCCTCAGATCTTCAACGGCATGGTTCTCTACTCTTTGGAATACGCCCCTAGCATTTTCGACTATAGAGTCCTCTAATGGTTGCCATTGTAGGTCAGCCTGCAGGTCGGCATATCTGACGAGCCAAGGTGCGCCAGCTATCCTTCTGACTAGCTTGTTCTCTGTTCCTGTTAGCAATTTAATGCTGGTGCCCGCTGCGTATCCCCAGGCCGGTGAACCATGTGTCAGTTCAGGCCTAGCTACCGTCTTCATCATAGTGAGCTTAGTCTTCAGTGAGATTTGGCTATGTCTCCCGATCATTGGATTTAGCACAGCCATTGCTCATTTGGCTTTGTCTCTTGCCGCTGAGATGTGCCTTTTCCCTGTCAAGCGGCGGTCCAGATGCACGTCATGGTACTTGACTTCGTCGTTTTAAAGTTTCTCCTCCTAAGAGGATTATGGCCTGCGTTTTGCGCCCATTATCCTTGAAATTCAGTTTATCATCCATGTTGTGAGTTCGTCTGTTGCCTCCTATAGCACAGCGCTTATCCTCCTTGTATCATTGTGGGCAAATTTTCATTTTATCGTCAGCACACAATGACATTTTCGAGTCGTCAAATGATATATATGATATATCATGTGTGAATATTGAGCACAGGGACGGTCCTGCGGTACTTAAGCGTCCTAGGCTTGAATGTTTTGAATTTAATTCTCACATCAGTTCTTCTGTGTGTTAAGCAGCTTCATATGATCTGGAAGATCCGGTCAGAGTAGCCCCCTAATATCATCTCATTCCATACTCTATTGAAGGCTGTACGTCTGGAAAGATTGACCCTGTCGCATGGCCGATATTAAGACGTTTTGTTATGTACTCTACTACCTTTAACAGTACTAACTCCGATGAGTGTCCCTTCCTGAATCCATATTGGAAACAGGGGTTAGTTTGGGGATCGTGTCGAGTTCGTCGTTGAGTTAGTTGAGTTTTCTCGGGGTTACTCTCTCAGCCATTTTTCTCACAGCCAAGAGGAGACTGATGGATTTGTAATTTTATGGATAGCTCATTTCCTTACCTGATTTAGGTATTACGATCGCTTCAGTCCTTCTTCCACCTGTCGGGAAAGTGGCCAAGTCTCATCATCGCATTGATGATTTAGCTGTAGCTGTGATTCCTTTTTTAGGAAGATTCTTGAACATCAGGTTGCAAATTTTGTCAGCACTTGATGCTTTTCTGACTTTCAGCCTCTTTATGATGCTTGCAACCTCACCTGGTGCGGTCGGTACATTACATCTAGGCTGAATGTGTCTTTTTTCGAGGCGCCTAACTCTTTTTTGAACGTCTGCGTGTACTTCTTCATCCTTGTCACCATGTTCATTTAATCTGCCTTGGTTTTGCGTGGTTTTAGCGAACAATTTCGCCTTACCCACGTCGGCGTACACCAAGCCTCTTGCCCCGATTAAAAACGGGATAGGAGTCTGGGTATTGCGGATTGCCCTCCGCATATACCAGGCTGATTGATCTGTGAGGTTCAGCTCTCTAAGTCTATCTATGCACCTTGAGCCATGTTTTTAGGATATTGCTGTTGTGGTTAAGTGCTAGTTCTTGCATATATGTGCCTTAATCTCCATTTTGTTCGAATCATGTCTTTGAACTCGTATTAAAACCATTGATGATGGTTTTCTACTTCCAATTCAAACTGCTGCGCATTGTTTCTGCGTCTTATTTGAATGGTCTCTTTGATGTTGTTCTGGTATCTAAACCAGTTGGTGATCTATTTCTCAAGTTGGATCTGCCAGTTCTCAGATTAACATACAGTATTATAGGGTTGTGATCTGATATCTCTTCTACTATGTTCTCTATATCCGAGTCGTATCGCACGTTCTTCAGAAGTGCTATGTCTAGAATTTCCGGCCTACACTTGTCCTTAGGGAGGAATGTGGGCTTATCCGGTCCCAGTGCATCAACATTCCTACCTTCACAATACTGTGCTAATCTTCGACCACTCCTGTGTAGTATATTTCTGTTCCACTGCTGATGTTTGCTGTTTAGGTCCCAAATGATTACCTTGGGCAAAGTTTACAGAATATTTTATTCTGTAGGCTTTGCCTAGGGCAACTTCCTTATGTAAAAATATTAGGATTTAATATTCCAAAGTTGATAAATACCAAGGATCAGATTGTTAATTTCTTTTCTATATTTTTAAAAACTTGAAATATTTCAACACATTTTGGAAATCAAATATGGATATTTAAATATTTCTACACAATAATTGTACACTGAAATTATTTTTAGCTTACATATTAATATTGCAGCATTAAACTGTTTTCTTTCATATTTTGAAAAATATTCATTAAAACCTGACAACAACCACGATAAGGTATCCCAAAATATCGAAAATCTTCATCTAGAATTACATTTGAGTCATCAAGTAATAAAAGTCTTATTACCCATAAGTTAAGCACTCCACGCCTTGTAACATATTAGAAACTTGTTCATTTTGATTCTATTGCTACTTGTCATGCAAAGCTGCTAACAAAAACACTTTTTCTGTCGACAGCGATGCATATAAACAACTCGTAATATGTCTGAGTTGATATAAGTCACGATTACAGTCGTTTATAAATTGTATTTTTACTTTCTTGCTAACGAGTTATTAATACAACTTTCACCTATATAAGTACACGCCGACATAATCTAAAGCAGTTTTTGTAGACAAATATTTGCAGCGGATATAATTTGTTTAGGTTAAGGCTATTATGTCAGTGGATATTATGCACTTATAATAATTGAACTGGAACTGAATATTTTATGAGTGATAAACTGACTAGAGTAACACATATTTGAGAAACCTTGTGGTTCGCGCAATTTCATTTACACGAGATAATAAAATAATAAACATTTTTGTACTGAGATCGGATATGTTACGCACAGTGGATATAGCGATTTTTTTTGTGCCTTCCAAATGAACTTTTCTTAAAATTAATCTTGTTTTCTATTTTCTTTGTATTGTATTGTATTACCTACTTTTTTTTAAGAATTAGTGAAAGATGAATCAATTCAAATCACCGTTGGTAAAGATTCAAATATCTCGTCGTGTTACAAGCAAAATAAAGAAAACAGCAAGTCAAAATATGTACTTTTGAATAATTTGGCTTGAAAGAATTCTTATTCTCAATTTCCTTTTGTATGAAAGTGTCTTGAAATTATTTTTTATTTTATTAATTTCAAATTAATTTTACATGTACTGAATATTAGACTAGTAGTTTAATTTGACTTTTCAAGATACGAATTTTGCCGTTTTAGCTAAACGAATGTATTTTACATGTTAGGCTTGACTTAGTGCATATTATTGGTAGTTTTTTTAGACATAATAGACTTATTCCATTTTATTCTAAAACTAAAACTTCGTTTTAGCGATGATGCTAACATGGTTAGCGAAATGCGCATCGAGTGCAATAGTTCTGTGTCGGTATTGTGGAAAAAAACTGCAATATGAAATACATAAGAAAAACATTCACATTGCAGTAAAATTCAGATCGCATAGTATCGGAAACAAAATTAAAGCAACAATCGTAAATACATAAATTGCACTTTTCCGATTCATATTTTAGCCTTCTCCTTCTTCTTAATCAGTATCAATTTCAGCTGATTCAGCTATCACATCTAGAACAGTCAATAACAGACATTGTCTCACACAAAATCCGTTGAGCCAGTGACCACATGTCTATACAAGTGCGGTCCCCTCTTGATGTTCTAAACCTTTTAACTGGCGATGGCGCTGAGATCAGTTCTGGAGAAGACATCTCTGGTTAAGTCCCCCAAACCTAAACTTATGACTCAGTTCTAATATGCGAGGAAACTTATGGTGGCCCCTGTATGTGCTCCTTTCCAAGTAGTAAATTCTAGTCTAAAATAAATCTTCCAAAGGTCTCAAATTATAATAATCTCAAATTAAATCGATCGGGTATCTAAAGTGATTAACCGACTTAAACCAGTCTGCCACTAAACTTTTAGAGATGGAATAGTAATATCGAAACTAAACTTAGAGCGTAACTCTTAAACTCTTTATTACATGCAGCAACCAGATTCATAGCATCCATGTAAACATCAAACAAAAAGACATGCGCATTATAATTATAGATTATCGTGTAAATTTATTATTTTTTTTTGTCAATACATTTGTTGTTTTATCGGTGTGGATTCTTACTGGCGTAGTCCGATCCTACCTAAGCTACATATCCCTCTTGGCATCCAGCAGTGGAACAACATACGTGTAGCATAATCAAGCCAAGTTTTTAGGCGGATACTGACACGAAAAGTGTACATTGACGACAATATGTATTAAACATCTTTGATGAATATGTTGTAATTATTCTCCTGTATTGTCCTCTATATTTTAAAATGTGTTGTATTTTTTGTAAGGTTTTTCATCAGTTTTGTGAAACTTAAATTAATAGGTATGTCAAGCTCTATAATCCATTGCCTACAGATCAAAATGTCTTGGATATTTTAAGAAATATAAATAATTATTTATGATCCTTGATTACTACTTGATACTAATTAACATTTGAATTAAATTTTTCTCCAAGCTAGGCTAATAGCTTAGCGTCAAAATGTACGAACAACATGTTCATTTTATATAATCTTTTCCTAGTTTTCCTGAAAACTGTTATTTAATTTTCAAGCGACGGAACATTAATTAGATAACTATAAATAGATAATAAATAAATGACATTATCATAACATATTTGTCTCGAAATCGAACCCATAATATATCAAATTGGAGCCTAGGATATGGCTCAATAATAATTACTTTTCAGAATTCATGTTGCTCCCGGAATATTTGCAACTTAATTGAAAATACGCTATGCTTCCGTCACATTACCTCTGCGCCACCAGTATAAGAATATCTTAACACAGCTGTTCACTATTTTTCAGACTAATTCGTATTAGAACTTTCCACCTATTGTCAATATTTCTAAACGCTATATTATTTGATAATTATTTAGCTATATATCATTACTTACTGATTGTGCCACTTTAGACAGGCAATATTCAGTAAAGTATTCCTTTTAAGATTTTTGGACTTCATTTTTAAGCAGGATAAAATATCGGACTTAAATAAGATTTGATATTGCATTCCGAACGTACCTTTTATTTGAAAGAATATCCTCCTCCATTTTACAAATCTTCATTTTCGTCTGTGATTTTTATTCTTCATGAAAATCTCTTTCGCCCAAGTTCTTGTATCCTCACCTAAAGGTGCTGTATTCGAAAGCGTCCAATATTTTTTGTACTTCACAATCACACGATAATATGATCAGTTAATGACAGTATGACCTTTTTATTTACCAAGGGCCAAAAAGTTTTCGAAAAAAAAACTGACAAAGGGGTCGGTGTTCAGTTAGTACTGTATTCGCTTCTCTTGAATGTGCCTAGCGAAGAAAAAAAATGCCTCACCTTTACAAGCACACACCTGAAGTGAAACTTCTGAAGGAGATATTAGGAATTGAGTTTTATATTTTTTGTAAGTTTTTTTCTCAACTTTTTCCCCCGGTTTTGACACGTTTTTTAATGTTTTTACCTTTTTTTCAACTTTTTTTTTCGCCAAAAACGGCGTTTCTCTAACTTTTTCATATTAATTTTTATACCTTATTTCATTTTACAATACTCTTGTTAACTTTCCGAACAATGTTGTTTTTTTATAATTTTTTTTTCTTATTTGGTTTTATAATACTTTTTATTAACTTTCCGAACATTTTTTACTTTTTAAATTTTTTTCTATTTTTCAAAAATTTTTGATTTTTCCATAAAGCATCTTTTTTCTTCCCATTTTTGCAATCCCCGACCTCGTAACTGAACTCCTTCACCTTTTTTTCCCGAAAACCGCGTTTCTCTAATTGTTTTTTTTTATGAAATTTTTTCTCTTATTTCTTTTATAATACTTTTATTAACACTTAACCATGGGATTGAAATTTTCTAAGTCCTAATGGCCAACAGTTAATATGTCAATAAACCATTTGAAATGGTTCACACAAACCCACATTAACTTCTAAAATATAATAACTAGCACAAAAACCTCAAAAATTAGAAAGCAAAATTGGTGGGCCACTTTAATTTACCACGGCCATTAGCATCAGAAAAGCTTTTTTTAACAGCCATGGTGCACCAAGTGCTTAATATTCCTATGTCTTGTTTGTTTCTTGGATTTGCATAATGCAGTATTAAAATATTTTTTTTTGTTTATTATTTCCTATTTTTCAAATAAATAAGATAGTTTACAATACCGTTTCATTATTTAAACTCGATGGCTGTATGGTGTTGGCCGTGGTGGATTACATAAATGCACCAGACACAGGCCAACTAATGGAAAATATTGAAAAAACCGTTTTAAAATCATACTTATACATTTTGCATTGAATCAGTGGATCAACGTGATCCACTACGGCCAAAGTGAAACTAATCTCTGGTGCCCCACATTAATCGACCACGGCCAATGCGACAAATTAGGCTTAGCTGAAATGGTGGATCAGTTAAGTTCACCACGGCACTTTACGTGTTTTAACATTCCCAAGAAATGTGTGCGCTTTTTAAAATGTTTCCCCATTTTTTTGAAAATTTTTGAGTATCCGCGGTGGTGGAGGGTGGGGTATAACTATTGATGACCCAGTGATACGGGGTCATCGCTTGTCAGATTTTAGATCCGAGGATCAGTTGCAGAGATATAAATAATTCGTTTTTTTTACTACTAACATGATAAATCACCATTATTTACTCCATTCCTCAAATGAGAAGTAACATTTCTCACCCTAGGTAAATAATAATATTAAAAAAAACCTAGGTCAATAATGAAACGGAAACGGAAAATGTCAAAATGTCAAACTTGTTAGTTTGACAACTAGTTGTCATTTCGGATTATTTGAAAAATGAGTAGGAAATTATTAATTTCAAAATCTAATCAATTCAAATAATGATAAGGATTGTATCAGTGCTATTAGTAAAAAAATTATATACAGTATGACTCACTTTTCATGACTCCCGATAATATTCTTATTAATAATGCGATTTTGTCAAAATTTAGATGGAGAGAAGGTACTTTGTATGTATGGAGCTGTCAGGAGATTATTAGCGTTTTTTGGCGAGTAACCACGGTTAACTATAAGTGCCAAGCGGGCACCCCACCACAAATTGTACTGTCTGCTTCTGTCTTCGCCAAAATACCGTAGTTAGATCTTGCATTGCTAGAAAAGAATATAGATATTTTGCATATTTATTTGAAAATGATCAGTTTGATCAGTGCAGAACGTTTACTCATATTTTTAATGACAGAATGGTGGCCTCTGGAGATAAGCAAACTAATGGTATTTTTTCGATGAATATGTTCAGGATACTTTATGCTGCCCAAATCCCATTTGGGGTACATTTGTGTAGGAATTCCGATGCGTATGAGGCTTCTATAGAAGAATTTCATGAACGTATAATTTACAAACTTGTTCAGAATGGAAAAACAAACATTTCACATGTTTAACGTTTCAAAATTAATCCGCCATGACTCCATCAAACCTCGAGTACCACACCTCGTCACGTATGTAAGTTGTAGTAAGCCGTAGTTGAAAAATGATGATGTAATAGTGACGTCACGAAACTTCCCCTCACTTACCACAATTAAATTAATCCTCGTGAAAACAAAGTAGTATCCTGTAGTATGCCGTGGTTAATTGTAGTAGCTCGCGAAAAAACGCTTCTTGTTACGATATCTGTCAGTTAGACAACTGAACTTCCAGACTACTTGATATTTCGAACTATTTGAAAAATAAGTAGAAAATAACTAATATAAAAATCAAATCGAATCAAATATGGTAATATATCAGTGTTAGTAGTAAAAAAAATTCTATATATACCTCGGTTGAGAAGGCCATTATTAACCTCGCACATTATATCCCTCGGCGCTCCGCGCCTCAGGATATAAAAGTGCTCGGTAAATAATGGCTTACTTCTCAACCTAGGTATATAATATACTATTTTCCAAAATCTATTAAATTAGAGCCCCGGTCCTCTCCATATGGTGTAACTAACCCGAACAGGGGGGGGAGGGGTAACAGGGTCCAGTTTTCGTCCAGAATTTTTTTTTATCCCGGCCACATGTACCGAAAATTTCAACCCTCAAGCTATACTGGAATATGCTTAATTAAAGGGGCGTTTTTTCTGACTTCACCCTCGCTAAAAAAGTTTCACTTCAAAAACCCCGGCTGCTATCATTGGACAGTGGAACCGCTCTTGGGCATTACCGTACCGCTCAAGTTTCGTTCTTGTTCATCTACTGTCTCTTTCTTTGGTCTCAATTATCTGTCCTCTAATTCGGTAGGTATTGTTCCATTCTGTTTCACAAGATACCAATCATCTGACCAGGTTTTTATCAGTGAACATCTTCCTGGTTAATTCTCGTCTTACTTCATGTCATCATGTGCAGTTAAAAACCGTGCATTCCACGTTATCTATGGCTTTGCAATAAATATTTCAGTATCTACCCTTCGTTGTTAAATGAGATATTTGCGAAAACGTCCATATCCAGATAGAATAGAATATTTGATATAAGTCCCTCCAAGTAGGTCTGTTAGGGGTATTACCCCAACTATTACGGGTACACATATGGTGGTGAATTCGAGTAGGTCTATTTAATAGTAATTTACGTAACAAGTCCGGAGGACTAGTAGGCAAGATTCCAGGACGAGCCGCAGGCGAGTCGGGAACTATGCTAGTTCAAAAAAAAAAAACAGTTTCCAGATACAGTGGAGCCGCCCTTCGGGATTACCGTGCCGCTCATGTTTCGCCTTAAAGAAATGCTACCTGTTCATCTACTGCCTCTTTCTTTAGTCTCAATTGTGTGTCCTATAGTTCGGTAGGTATTGTGCCATTCTGTTTCCGAAGATACCAAACATCTGACCAAGTTTTTACCAGTGAACTACTTCCCGGTTTCATGGTTTTCGGCAGCCGTATGCAATAACATTTCAATTATTTATTTGTGAAGCAAAATTAATAACATTCTTTTATTTATAGAATAAGGTTAGTAGCATTCTAACTATTGTTTGGTGAGTTATTCGATTCATGTTGATTATTTTCATCTATGATGTGGTTCGGAACATTCGACAAAACAGAGTTTTATCCACAATACCGAAACAGAATTTTTGCATTCGACGCGCGTTTCGCTAACCTTGTTAGCATCACCAGGAGATGATTTAAAACTGATTGATTGATTGTTTTCATGTAACGGTTTTTGAATCGTTTTGGAAATTTCAGTTTTGTTTGTAAGTGAATTACCTGCAATCCTTCAGCGATACTGGAAGACTTCCAGCCACCATGTATGTCTATTTGTAATATTTCCACCGTCATTAGCAAATAACGTCACCGAAGTTCGACGAGAGCGACGCTCTGCGTAATTTTTAGAATTGGGTAACTTTAAAAATTCTGTAATTGTTAGTCCTAGATTTTCAAACTGTGGAACAGGATGAATATGAACATTTTTCGTTCTTGTAATTTATAAATAATCTGTGGGGTAAAGTATGGGATAGCTGTAACATACCTGACCTAATTACAAAAAATACTCTTTCCATGTGTATTTTGGAATCTGGTATTTTCATAAGCAACATGCCTTTCTTGTCGATTATAAGATTAAATGATATTTTTGTAAATTTTTCTGTCTACATGCACAGGCTGACCCAATAGTTACTGCTACCCCAAAATATAAACAAACTAAGCTTGCTAGAGTCATGGTTTTCTTTTGTTAAAATTACTTTCAGCATTAGGTCGGTTTCATTGTCTACGTCCCAACTAAATGTGTTGACTTGCTCGCTGCTGAAGACTTCTAATTTAATTGGTTCTGTCAATTTGAATATGTTTACATTGTTTTTCCCTAAATTAATATTATTCGTCATGCTTCACAGGGTAGATGATATACAAATTTCAGATTCTTGCACCAAATAAGCCAAAATTACGTCCTCTGTAACAGTTTTGAACTTCTTTATATCCACCCATTCTGTGAAGACATTATGAATGGTTTCGTACCTACTCTCCGGTAATAACTATCCTAATATCATCAGGCGCATGTTCATACTCGCTTTGGCCAGGGCCGGCGCCAGGGGTTTTCGATTTATGACTATCAATTTTTCACATTTGAATGCAATATATTATTTAAAAAATAATTGCATAATACTTTGTAAAATGGAAATGACGTTGAAGTGAGTGTTAGGAACGAAGCTGATGCTCTGGCAAAGGAAATTAAATCTTTCAGTTTTTGCGTATATGTTGTCATATGGTATGAGATCCTAAATAATATAAATACACTTAGCAAAATGTTACAAGATCCTGCAATAAATGTGTCAGATTCAGGCAAGATCTTGCAAAGTTGCTGAATCACTTCAATGGGCTTAGAACTGACGAGGCTTTCGAAAGTTTCTTGGTTGATGCTACTCCTCTTACTGAGGAGCTGGAAATTCCGTCGATTTCCACCCAGGAGATACAAGCTTGACCAAGAAAAAAGCAATTTGCTTACGAATGTGCAGATGAGCCTATCGTTTAATAACATTTAAAATTTAAATATTTTTTGTTGTGATGGGCACAACCATTCAAGCACTTGAAAAGAGGTTTGATCTTTTGGAAATTCATTTAGATCAGTTTTCTTTCCAACACGATATATCTCTTCTTGAAAACGTTTCGAAAGAAGATCTCATGAAACATTGTATGGATTTGGAAATCTACCTCACTGACGGTGAAGAGAAAAATGTAATGCGAGATCGGGGCAACATAGCGCATCTCTTAGTGTATATCGCGCTTGGCAACATTGTTATTTTGGACGAACAAGGTCCTCGGATGTTTGGCATAAGGCTCGAAAGTGCGGTAATTACTTTTTCTGCCTTTTCTGATGATTTCTTTACATGGCTGGCAAAGGTGAGTTTCTGGACTGGTGGCTACGGTAACGGTTTCCTCTTTAATGTGAATGGGCTGGCAATTTAGGCGATCTACTGTTCATCTAGTTCACCACTCCTTGCAAGCTTTGCTACTTTTGCCATAGAAATATCATAGTTTTACTCCACCAGGAACCTCAAATTCTGGTGGACTATCATAAAGTATATTCCATATGGTAGCTTCAGTATTAAGCCATGTAGAGATCCGTTATTTACTTCCGGTTTTGTATTCAGCTTCTAGGTTTATCTTTCTTTGGAACATATATGACGCTATGATACTCATAAAGCTTTCTTCGAATAGCCATTAGGCGCGTTAACCTCAAGCGAAATCATTGCATGCAGTATGCATATGAAAAGGCTTCTGCATGCTTTGCCCTTTCAATGACATGCACTACAGAGTCAATCATTTGCCTCCCTAAAGACAAATTGCTTCTTTGATAGGTTACAGGCACGTATCACTTCTTGCTTAAGCCTGGCTATAAAAACGTGTTTGCAAATATTTACTTCCATGTCTAATAGAGGTATATGTTTGCACTATACTGGGACTAGCTTGGATATATTCCAGTGTTGTGGACGGTGCGTTTTGGAGGCCAGGACCTTGCACTCTCTTAGTATGAAATCTGGTATTTCTGCAACTACAGGTTTCATGATATCTGAAAGTATGACTAAGGGTCTATAAGTTTAAGAAATAAATTTCATCTGTTCTGTGTAGATAGACATAAAACTCTCTTATACTTTCTAAATTCCGGTCTTGAAATTCCTCTAATCTTTTTAGTATTTCTATGTTGGAGAAGCAAGCTTAATTTATATTAAATCCGAGTAATATCTGATATTTTTTGGGAAATAAATGATAAAAAGGGAGCAAGCCGCCACTGTATTAGTCAAGTTTTGAAGGAAATATAGTTTATCAATGTTATCACTATTAGAATTAAAAACTTCCCATCTAGACCCTTGAAACTATTTTGGGTCTCGAGACTAGGTAAAGCTGTTAAAGTAGCTCCCAGTCCCATTCAGTGGTACTTATATAAAGAAAAATTGAACATAAGGCCCTGAAAGATAAATTTAAGGAAAACGTTTAAATAACACTCTTGTCGATATAGGACTGATCACTAGTAATCTCTTATGAGACATCTACTTCTAAATCCTACCTGTTCTCAGGGCGAAACGGGTCGTGATAAGGATATGGACTTTTCAGAATTTTGGCGACTAACTTACAAAAACTTGCTCAAGTTCTTTCATAGTTCACTAGTTTTTTGTTTTTTAATTCGCCTATCTAATGCTCTATAAATCTCAGGTCGCCTCTATGCAACTCCAATCTTGTTAAAATCTTGTTTACTTTTTCGTTATTCCATTCAGAAAATTTATACTTTTCTCTGAGCTTGTATATACTTTGATGCAAAAGTTATTAATTTATCTGCTGTGTTTTCCATGCCTTCATGTTAAGGTTCTTTCTATGCATTCCCATGTTTATGTTCAAACCTCTAATGTCACTCCTAATAGCTTTGTCAATAGTCTTATTTATTTCTCGGCATGACTGTTTGTTTACCTGCATTTCAACAATAACCTGTTTTGCTGCCAATAAAATTGTCCTGTTCCGTGTAATTATTGACCTTAATGTTACCTGTCTGCTACATAGTTCGATTAGAGATGATGTTTGTTGTGCGAGGTCATCTAGTGAAAGTTAATCTGTATCTCTTAGGATAGCTTTCTTTTAATCTTAAACTGATATAAATCGGAGTTATAGAGAATAACACACAGGTTGTGCTTGAATTTTTCGTCTACCGCTTCGTTATTTCAGTTCGAACTCTATTAGGTACATGAGATGGCTTTAAATTTGCTGTTGGTGAAGTATATCTTACGTCAGCTAAAAGCACTGGATATATCTTCAGATAAGTAATTGATAAAATTATATTGTCCGATGTCTATATGCACGTATTTAGATGCAGTAAGATTAGTTAGCCCACCCTGAGATTTTATGTCAGTTTGTTGGTAGACATTGTAGATGATTGAACATTTTATAGCTTCACATTTGCCTTATTCGTTTAAGTTTCGCTGGTGCCTAGAACATCCTATTTCATATATTTCCAAGTACTTTTTCACCCACTTATAGTTTCGAAAAATAAATCATTAAATTTTGGGTATCAACTTGCAACCTGTCTAGGCATTCTTGTTATCTCTGACTCTGTTCTTCATCCAGAAGCAAGGACCTCGTGGCCTAAAATAATTTCTTTTGTCGTTGGAAGCAATGAAACCGGCTACGTTTGCCAGACTGTAAGATATTTATTCAGCCACACATTCGGGTACCGACGTTATTTAAAAGCTTTCATTCTAGGAACTTTTCTGGCAACTATGCAGATCAATGAGAGAGTAGAATAGTTTTGCAGGCATATTTAACATTTGCTCTGAAAGCATTTACAATGCTTTCCTGTACAAAATTATTTAAATCTGAGTTCTATATGTATATATATTATTTACCTTAACTTGAATATTTGATAAATTAAAATAACAAATAAGTATGTATATATAATTAATACAATCCAATCTCAGCCTTTCATTTACATGAAATCTTGCAAGAAATCTCAGATTCGTAAACCACATGATCTCTGCTATAAAAAACAATTTTCCGTACGAGATCGAGAAATACGAGAAGGGTTAAATTGAAACGTGCAGAACATAGCAAACTATTTCCAATATTTCGGCAATTTTACGAGTGAATTGGCAGCTTTGCTTTTAAAGCATTATCGGGAATTTCAAGGAATAGGCCTTCCAATATTTTGACATGACATTAAGGTTAAACCCGCTTTAAAGTCCATAAATCTGTCAATTGGCACTTAGAATATCAGAACACTAAGAACTGAAGACCGCATGGATGAGTTGGAAGAAGAGCTAGGTCATATCAATTGGGATATAATTGGCCTGTGCGAGACACGACTGTCAGAAGAAAAATGCACGGTTCTTAGGTCGAGCCATATGATCTATCAAAATAATCGCGAGACAAACCACCACATTGGAAGAGTCGCACTACTCATCAATAAAAGGTTTAAAAATCAAGTAATCAAAATGAAATCAATTTCCGACAGGGTCATCTTTATAATCGTCAAATTATCAAAGAGATATAAGTCGCAGATAATCCAAGTGTATGCCCCCACAAGTACAGCAGAGGAACAGCAAATAGATCAACTTTATGAGGATATAACCACAGCAAGAAAATCTGAAAAGACGCACTTTGTTATAATAAATGGGCGACTTTAATTCCAAAATAGGAGATACGAACACAGAAAACATTCCGAGCAGAGGAAAATTTGGGCTAGGCGCCCCAAATGAAAGAGGTGAAACGTTAATTAACTATCTCCAAATATATAAAATCTTTTCTGCATGAACTCTTTTTTCAAAAAGCCAGCTAACCGAAGATGAACATGGAGAAGCCCAGACCTAAAAACGAAAAACGAAATTGACTTTATAATAACGAATAAAAGGTACATAATAACCGATGTTTCAGCATTAAATAGATTCAATACAGGCAGCGAACTTAGACTGGTAAGGGCAAAAATCAAAATTAACCTTGGAACGGAAAGGACGAAACTAATCCACTAAAAAAGATTTCCAACAATTCTGGAGCTTCAACAAAATGTTGACACCTATCAAAGGAACATTAACCGAAATGAACTTGGATGAATTGGAACAAAAACTAAGAAACAGCATGCAGACAGCCACAAAACAGATCTGTTCAAGGGAACAACCAAAATGCAGTAAGATCAAAAAAGAAACAAGAGACCTCATGAATATAAGAAGAAACACACATAGAAGTGACTCTAGCTATAGAGAACTTAACATAAAAGTTAAAAGGAGTATAAGGAGAGACATAAGGGATCACAACAACAGCATGATAGAGTCCGTAATAGAAAACAATAAAAATATGAGAGTGCTGAAGTCACTTGATAAAAATGGACAAGCACGCATTTATCAAATGAAAAACAAAGACGGCGAAGTAAAATACGAAAGTGACGAAATAGTAAATATAATCGAAGAATATTATAAAGACCTATACTCATCATCAATCAAACTAACCCAAACTAAAAAATGGTCGAGCTCCTGGTGAAGATAAAATCACTAGTGAAATGATGAAAATGGGAGGCACAACCACAATAGAATCCATGAAAATCTTAATGAACTGAATCTGTCTTCACATTGATAATATTCCAAAAACATGGCAAAATGTCCAAGTCATCTTGTTACACAAAAAGGGAGACAAATTAAATATCAGCAACTTTCGCCCAATAAGCTTATTGCTCCATCCTTATAAGCTCCTTACCAAGATTCTTACAAACAGGCTTACGCGCAAACTAGATGAATATCAGTCGAGTGATCAGGCTGGTTTTCGCAAGGGCCATAGCACTGTAGAGCATCTTCAAAGGCTACGGACTCTTATAGAAAAGTGTAACGAGTACAATACGCCGCTCCATCTCGCTTTTATAGATTTTATCAAGGCTTTTGATTCTGTTGAGCTTTGGGCAATAATCCGAGGGTTGAGTAATGCTCGAATAGACTCAAGGTACAATAATTTACTTAAAAACGAAGAGGCGACTATTATAGTTAAAGCGCAATAAGATGTAACAACCAATCGAATACCAATTAACAGAGGCGTCCGACAAGGATCGCCCAAGTTATTTACCCTCGCATTGGAGGACGTATTGAGAAGACTAGATTGGAACAAAAAGGGCCTGCGCGTGGATGGTAGATATCTGAGCAATTTACGCTTCTCCGACGACAAGGAAGAACTTATCGAAATATTGGCAGACTTAAAGAGAGAGTCGAAAAAAATCGGTTTAAAAATGAACATCGATAAAACCAAACTGTTGACTCCAGATCCCGGCGACGTACACTTAGAATGAAAACAAATAGAGAAAGTCAACATATTTAGGACACACCATAACACTGGGTAAAGAAAATCAAACAGCCGAAATAACAAGGCGTATTCGACTAACATGGACTGCTGTAGGAAAATTGGGAACAACATTAAGAAATCCAACACTTCCTATCAACCTAAAAAAAGAAGGTTTTCAACACATGTATTTTGCCAGTCTCGACCGACGATATGGAAACAATGACGCTCACAGTTAAAAGTGCGAATAGACTAAGAATAACACAACGAGCAGTCGAAAGAACTATGTTAGGGGTAAGCCTAAGGGATCATATACAGAACGAGGAAATTAGAAAAAGAACAAAAGTCGACGATGTTATAGAGCACATCGCACGTCAGAAATGGCGTTGGGTGGAGCATGTGGCACGACAGGACAATGACAGAGGGACAAGACATATAATACAGTGGCGTCCAAGGCAACATAAGTACTGGTCGTCCACAGATACGATGGATCGACGATATAAGAGAGATAGCGGGCAGAAAATGGCACCAGATGGCACTGAACCGATCCGAATGGATGCAGCAAGGGGAGACCTATGTCCAGGAGTGGATGCAGAAGAGTTGCTGAAAGAAGAAAAAGATTAAGGTTAATTGCTTAAAATCTCATTGAAAACCAAAAAGCCAAAAAATTGGTCAGGATCGAAAAATATGGAATTTTTTGTGATGAAAGAGATATAGTTTTACTTTTAGCATATCGTTGCGTATATTTGGGTGGTAATTAATTATTTGACTGAAATCTCATTTTAAACAATAATTTATAGCTGCGGGAATGAGCTAGGATCGGAGAATTTGGA